>SOPF01027330.1:303623-351576 GCA_012979155.1 Hypericum perforatum
GAAAGTAAAATAAATAAATAAAAAGACTAAGGAAGTAGGAGCTCCCTGTCAATCCCGTGCTGGTGACTGTGGTGGAAAGCTAAATCCACTACCAAAGTTCTCGGCACACTGTCTCATCCACGCCGCGTGTGCCCTCTGCTCTACTCTGAATGCATGTTGCTCCTCCCACTCAGCTCTCTGCTGCTCCTCCATACGAGTAGTCACCGACGTCAAATGCTGAAGTTGGACGCCATATCCCTGAAGCTGGTCTCCGTAGCCCTACAGTTGCAACTGCATCGCAGAAAACTGGTCATGAAGATCTACCAGCAAGCGTGGAGACTGATGGCTGGGTCCAGCCTCGTCATGATGCTCCTCCTCCTGATCCGACTCCTGAGGGTCAGGTACTTGCGTCGGCATTGGGAGGCCCAATCTGGTAAGGGTAGCTACTACTGCTTGGCGCTCCTCCCACAGCCTGTATCGCACTATCTCCTCGCCATCTCTCGTCATTGTCCTCTTAATCAGCTTGCTATAGTTGAGCTTGTCGATGTCAAGATCCACCGACTCCATATATGACCCTGTGTACTCTGAAAATCTCGAAGGAAAATGGTGACGTGTAATGCGAGAAATGATATGACCTAGGTATAGATGCCTAGGTTCCCTATCGCTAATAGAACGTGCAAAGCAGTCAACCGCCATAGCATAAGTGCTAAACCTAACATCGTGGTGGAGGTAGTCAATGGCATAAACTTGAGATCGGAACACTTTAGACTCTTCCCATTGACCACAGAAGGTCAGAGTCATAAAGCGATGGAGGATACCTAAGTATGGTTCTCTAATTAGCACGTTAGGCGCCCTCCCCGACTCGTATCGAGTGAAACCAGTGATCTCATGCCATGCCTGATGGGCTAACCTAGTTGGATGAAAGTCTAAAGCTCCACCACCACTCGTAAGTTCAAACAGGTCAACAAATTCATCTTCATCCATCTCAAAATCAGTGTCAAATACACGTGCAAAAAATGAACGCCTATTTGCCTGAACCTGCAGAGTGTAGTAGAACTCCATTTTTAACTCCTGTCTAGCCAAAATTGTTCTATCCTTAAAGTACCCCCATCCCATCTTATCAAAAGCCTCATCCAACTCATCCGCTACCCCTAAAATTCTTATCTCATTCCAATTACTTTTAAAATGACTAATAGTAGTGAGTTGAGAAAATCTTTGGTACCTCTCTCCCTCCCAATCGTTGAAGATTGCAAAGGGAGCGTTATAGCGATAGCGGATGTCTCTGGGTCGGTCTGATGAAGAATCTGACCCTGGTGGTACAAAAGTCCGTACGCGCTTCCCTATATTCCTCCTGCTTACCTGGCTAGATCCATTAGCTCCTGACATCGTAGATCATGTTTCAGGAGTTGGGTAATGCGGGCAATATATCCGGGATGCTTGGGCAAGAGTAGATCTAGGTTTTGGATCTGAGAATTCTTGTGGATTGTCAATTTTTGACCAAAAAATTGGCTACAGCAGAATATATACCCCCCTTTCTGACCTACCTGGCATACGCCAACTCTTCCTGGCGTACGCCAGGTTTGTATGTCCGGCATAATTGGCATGCGCCAATGACTTCTGGCGTACGCCAGTCAGTGAATTTTCGGTGAATTTTTGGGGTTTTGGCCGAGAGGTTATAGGCTTCTCTGCCACGACATGGCCGCACCAACCGTGCACTAGCGCGCGCTAACATAGCCTAAGTTGTCGACAATTTCTCACGGATGGACTTGGCACGCCAACCATGTTTTGGTGCGTGCCAATACATAGGGAAATCACCATTTTGATTGGTCGTATGCATATACTTCGCACAAATGAATAAAAAAATGCACGAGAACATAGATTTTTATTCAACAACACTAAAAGTGGCAACAACAATCTACGGAACAAAATTTAAAGCGAAATATATAAAAAGAACCCAAAAAAGGTACGATTAAACCAAAAAGAAAAAGGATTTCCTTATCACTTTCTTCGTAAAAGGTGCGGTTTGCTCTTACTTTGTCTGCCATTGTCGAAGTCATTCTGGCCATTTATTCGTCAGAGGGTGAAGAGGCTTAAGCTCGTGATGAAAATTTTGGATGTGGGGGGGGAGTGTATTTGGCAAAATGTGGCTTGTTCTTGGAGGTTATGGCAAAATACGGCTATCTCAGAATTTATAGGTCCGGAATCTGCCCTACCTAGTGTGCGCCAAGTGGTACAGCGTACGCTAGCTGATATGGCGTGCGCCATTATTCTTTATGAATGAACAGTTCCTAGTACACCGTCTATATATGGTGTACTATACCTATACTAAATACATACAAACTATAAACTTATAAAGTACTAAATAAAATTCAATCTAATCTAATTTTTTTTCTTATTTTTTTAATTTTTTTGGCTTTTATTTATGCTGCGTTCCTGGAAAGCTTGAAAACCAGACGCCCCATTCTGATGGGTCATTCCTTTGACGGATTGTCATTTATCGTGACCTTTTCGGCATGAAGCCTAACAAGGTCACGACATATTAGCACAGTCGCTCGATTGGCGTATAGTACTATCTCTGATGCAATCACCGTCAAAGGTGCAACTTCGATATCTGCCGCTCACACAGTTCCTCAATCGTGTACCAAAACGAACTTCCTGGTCTCGCAACCCTTTCAGCATGAAGCTTAACAGGGTCTTGACACAACAAGACAGTTCTCTCGGTTTGCGAAATTGTAGTATGTTTGCTGCAAACACCATCGTGCTCCAACTTCCCACACTTGTGACAGAACCCAAATCTCGCCATCCTTCGTCTGTAGGCACACTTCGATGTTCCTCTCGAATGTCTATCTAAATTCACTTCGCATCTCTCTAGTCCCAACGTTTCTTTTGCTTGCTTTAGAATGACGAGACAAATATCCATTGGAATTTTCTTTGAGATTAGTAATCTAAGCAACAATATATACTTAACACAAAACATCCTATTCTTTATCCTCTAACAGGTAAAAGAGAAACACTTTTCTTACTGATCCATCTCTTGTTGTTTCAACAGACACACCTCACAATCGAAGTACTATAATGTACTAGTTCCTTTTCTCGCGACTCTCCTGGCGTTACGCCTAGTAGAGCCACCATTTAAGTCTACGGTTCTCACTTATGGAAAAGGGTGACTAGCATGTCGTAAGTCACGACGCTCGTCTCAAAGTTTCTTTTGCTGTACGGAGAATAACTAGGCAAATTTCTAGTGGAAGTTTATTTTTCACTAGGAAACTTAATAGTAAAATGTACTTTGAGCAAAACATTTCTTCCTCTCTTGTAATTCTGCACGTAAAAGAAAACAATATAGTCCATATTAGCGAAATAATAGAAGTAAATACTAATAAAATTAAAAATGAACCTAATAAACCTAGACATGCTAATTTAGAGTCGTCAGCTTGACTACTTTCGTGTCTATGCATTATTTAACATATTAACCAATTGCACTTCTACAATTTGGTTAATAATGTCTCCTCCCAGGTAGATTTTGCATCTTTGGCCATTAACTCTGAATACCTCCTCCTTGGTACTTTGTAAATCAAGTGCCCCATAAGGGAACACTTTCATAATCGTGTAAGGTCCGCTCTATTTAGATTTGAGCTTCCCAGGGAAGAGTTTAAATCTAGAGTTAAAAAGAAGAACATGTTGACCCTCTTTAAAATCTTTTCTGATAATATGGGCATCATGTATTTTCTTTGTTTTTTCCTTGTAGAGTCTTGAGCTTTCGAATGCAAGATCTCAAATTTCTTCCAACTCATAGAGTTGGAGAATTCTTCGTTCTCCCGCCTTTCTATAATCATATTTAAGGGTCTTGATAGCCCAAAATGCATGATGCTCAAGTTCCATAGGAAGATGGCATGCTTTGCCATAAACTAACCTGTAAGGCGACATTCCAATTAGAGTTTTGAATGCCATTCGATATGCCCATAAGGCATCATCGAGTTTGGTTGACCAATCTTTCATAGACGATCTGATTGTCTTTTCCAGAATCTTTTTGAGCTCTTGATTGGAAAGCTCTACTTGTCCGCTTGTTTGGGGATGATAAGGTGTTGCCACCTTGTGAGTTACCCCATATATTTTGAGCAGGACTTCAAACGGTTTGTTGCAGAAGTGTGATCCACCATCACTAATTATTGCTCGTGGCACACCAAATCTCGAGAAGAGTTTCTTAAGAAATTGGATAACTATTCTAACATCATTTGTAGGTGACGCCCAAGCTTCTACCCATTTTGAAACGTAGTCAACTCCAACCAAGATATACTTGTTGCCATACAAAGTGGGAAAAGGTCCCATAAAGTCCAATCCCCATACGTCAAAGAGCTCAACCTCTAAAATACCAGATAATGGCATCTCATTTCTTTTTGAAATGTTACCTGTTCTCTGGCAGCGATCACATTGTTCCACATAGGTATGTGTGTCTCTAAATATGTAGGGCCAATAAAATTCGCACTCAAATACCCTTGCTGCAGTCCTTGTTGCTCCATAATGACCTGAGTAACTAGTATTATGACATTGCTCTAAAACATTAGCTATTTCCTAATCAGCAATGCACCGTCGAAGCACCCCATCATTACATCTCTTAAAGAGATATGGATCATCCCAAACAAACAATTTAGCATCCCTTAGGAATTTCTTCCTTTGAGGATAACTAAAGCCTGCAAGAATAATTTCTCCAACTAAAAAATTGGCAAAATCTGCATACCAAGGGGCTCCCATTCTACTTATCATCATCAGAGTTTCATTAGGAAACTCTTCCTGTATCTTACCATTTTTCTCCATCCCGTCGCTTTTCTCTAGACAAAAGAGATGATCTGCGATAACGTTTTCAGCTCCTTTCTTATCTTTGATTGACAAATCAAATTTTTGATGTAACAGAATCTAGCGCATTAAGCGAGGTTTTGCATCTTGCTTTGAGAATAAATACTTCAAAGCGGCATGGTCAGTGTAGACTATAACTTTTGAACCAAGCAAGTATGCTCTGAATTTGTCACAAGCATAAACAACTGCAAGTAACTCTTTCTCTGTGGTTGTATAATTGAGTTGAGCCCCTGCCAATACTCTACTAGAATAGTAGATGACATACAGCTTACCCTCTTTCTGTTGTCTAAGCACACAACCCAACGCTAGGTCACTTGCGTCACACATTAGCTCAAACGGAAGTTTCCAATTCGGTGATGAAATAACCGGAGCTAATACTAAAGCTTTCTTTAAGGCATCAAATGTCTTCTGACATTGTTCGTCAAAATTAAAGGACACATCCTTTACTAACATGTTTGTCAGAGGCTTGGCGATTAAAGAGAAGTTCTTGATGAATCTTTTATAAAGCTTGCATGACCTAAAAAGGATCTAATTCCTTTGACTGTAGTTGGTGCAATCATCTTCTCTATTGTATCTGTCTTAGCTCTGTCCACTTCCATTCCAACTTTAGAAATCTTGTGCCTAAGAACTATTCCTTCGTCTACCATAAAATGGCACTTTTCCCAGTTTAGCACAAGATTCTTTTCCTCACATCTTTTCAGCACTTTATCAAGATTCTCCAAACAATGATCAAATGAGTTACCGAATACAGAGATGTCATCCATGAAGATTTCCATAATCTTCTCATTCATCTCCCAAAAGATGGACTCCATACAACGTTGGAATGTTGCTGGGGCACAACTTAATCCAAAAGGCATTCTGCGATAAGCAAAAATACCGAAAGGACAAGTGAAAGATGTTTTCTCTTGATCTCTGGGGTATATTGCTATTTGGTTGTACCCTGAGTACCCATCTAAAAAGCAATAGTAAGAATACCTCGCTATCCTTTCCAACATTTGATCAATGAATGGCAAAGGGAAATGATCCTTTCGTGTGGCATCATTTAATTTTCTATAGTCAAGACACACTCTCCAACCGGTCACAGTACGTGTTGGAATGAGTTCCCCCTCATCATTGATTACCACTGTCATTCCCCCTTTCTTGGGAACACAATGGATTGGACTAACCCATTCACTATCTAAAATTGGATAAATAATGCCTGCTTCTAGAAGCTTGATCACCTCCTTCTTTACAACCTCTTTCATGTTAGGATTCAGTCGCCTTTGTCGGTCTACCCTAGGCCTTGCTCTATCCTTCATGTGAATATGGTGCATTACAATTTCTGGGCTTATCCCCTTGATGTCTGAGATTTGCCAAGCAATTGCCTTAATTCGTTTGTTCACTATTGTGAGCACTTTGTCCTCTTCATCCTTGGAGAGCTTGTTCGAGATTATAATTAGTAACCTACCTCCATCTATTAAGAATGCATATCTTAGATACGAGGGTAGTTCTTTTAACTCCAAGGATGGAGCTTTCACAATTGAGGGTGGAGTTCGATATCTCAAATGAATTTCCAATTCCTCAAGTAGACTTTTCGTATCGACATCCTCCTTCACTTCCTTCACAATTTCCTCTTCTTCTTTGTGTTGTCCTTTATCCTCTATTCTCAAAATATTTTCCTTACAACATTCAAGAATACATTCATCAACAACATCAATTTTCATACACATCCCTTCATCAAGAGGATGACGCATCACACTTGTCATTTTGAACTCAACCTTCTCATCTCTAATTCGTAGAACCAATTTACCATTATGCACATCTACCAATGCATGTGCTGTGTTGAGGAAGGGTCAGCCAAAAATTAGTGGACAATTTTTGTCCTCCGAAAAATCCAGAACTACAAAGTCAACTAGAAAGATGAACCTGTCGATCTTTACCAGGACATCCTCAACCACACCGAATGGTTTCTTTATAGTTTGGTCTGCCAACTGGAGTAGCATCGAAGTTGGCTTAACATCACACGGCCCTAGTTTGCGAAATGTTGATAAAGGCATCAAGTTAATACTTGCGCCTAAATCACATAAACACTTTGGAAACTCAATGTCACCAATAAAACTAGGAATAGTGAACTCCTAGGATCTTGAAGCTTAGTGGGAATATTTTTCAAGATTAGAGAGCTACAATCTATCGTGAGGGCGACTATCTCTTTATCTTCCCACTGCCTCTTCTTCGTGACGAGTTCCTTTAGAAATTTGGCATAGTGTGGAACTTGATCTAGCATCTCAAGAAAAGAGACACTGATTTGTACATCCTTCATTTTCTCCATAAAATGGAGGAATTTCTCATCCATTCTCGACTTTCTCTTTACCCTTTGCGGATAAGGTAGAACAGGAATCATTGGGGGTGGCGGTACGTAAACTTCTTCTTCTACCGCAACATCGTCAACCTTATCTTTGTCGGAGTCCACCACTTCACTTTCTTTAGCCTTCTTGTTGACTGTTTGAGAGGCTAATTCTTTACCACTCCTTAAAGCGATAGTGTTTACATGACCTCGAGGATTTTCTTCAGTAGAACTAGGGAGTGAACCTATTGCTCTTTGGGCATTTGCCTTTGCAATTTCCCCAAGTTGTATTTCCATGTTTCGCATGGCAGTTGATTGCCCCCTAAGAAATTGTTCCAAATTATTTTGCCTTGCCTCTTGGCTTGCTAAGGCCTTCAAGATTTGGCTTTGGTTAGTAGATGATTCTCCAGTCTGTTGGATGAATTTCTCTACCTTGTCAAATCTTTCCTCTAGAGCTCCCATTCTTTCTCCCAAAAATTCACATGGTTGAAAACCAGGTGGTGGTCCTTGTTGTGGTGCACGTAATAGTAGTCCTTTATCAGGAACAATTGCCATGTTATCTTCATTGCTCCTATCTTTCCACGAGAAATTAGGATGATTCCTCCATCTAGGATTGTATGTTGAAGAATATGGATTGTTCCCCATCCTATTTCCTCCTTGTCCTTGACCACTAACATAATTGACTGGCTCAGTTTGTTAGTTCATCATGGCACATTGACTCATGTCGTGGCCAATGTTGCCAAACGCTTCACAATTTTGTTGAATAGCGACAGCATCAACTTTACTACAGGTCAATTCACGTAATTGTTTTGCCATTAAATCTACATGAGCTTGTAATGATGAGGAAGCATCAAGTTCAATCATTCCTCTCTTCTCACTTCGCTCAGTTAGTTCTCTAAGCTCTCTGATAGGCTATTTCTTTCTCTTATTTGCGATTATCCTATTTGTTGTTGCCAACTCTTCCAGAACATGGTAGGCTTCATCTCTTTCCTTCCTCAGAAAATTCCCATTGGAAGCAGCATCAACAGTTCCCATTGTTGTTGGTGAAAGGCTAAAATAAAAAGTTTTTAGCAAAGACTCCTTCGATAAACCATGGTGTGGGCAACTCATTTGCAATCCCTTAAATCTCTCCCAAGTTTCACTCAAAGAGTCTCCTTCATATTGTTCAAAAGTTGTGATCTCCTTGACTAGCTTACTTGTCCTCGAGTATGGGAAATATTGATCCAGGAAAGCATTTACAAGTTCTGCCCAAGTAGTTATTTGAGTATCCTTAAGTTGCTTATACCACAGTTTAGCCTTGTCCCTAAGCATGTATGGAAACATTCTTATCTTAACGACATCAGCAGAAACTCCCTGATACTTGAAGTTATCAGCTAATTCCATGAAGTTTCCAAGATGGTCATTTGCGTCTTCATTAGGTAATCCATAGAACTGACTTGATGCTTGAAGCATATAAATCACTGCCGGCTTGATTTTGAAGTGATTAGCTTCAATAGCTGGATGCTGGATTCCTGTTTTCGCTCCTTCATATGTCAGTCTTCCATGGTCCAATAGAGATTGTCGAGGTGCTTGAGCCTCAGCTCCTTGTCCTTCTTGTCTTTGATCCATCCTTGATTTATCTCTTTTTTCCTTGCGTAATGACCTTTCTAATCGAGTAATGTCTTCTTCAAATTCTAACAGAAGGTTTTTGGTTGACCTGGTTAAGGGCATGCACGTAATTTTCCTCCTTAGTAACTTGTTTTGCAAGTAACGCTAAAAATTAACACTAAATTTTTTTTTATTATTATATTATACTATTATTAGAACACGTAAAAAGTTTTTCTAACCCAAGTTCGTTCACCAAATCAAGTATTTAAAACTCAATCCCCGGCAACGGTGCCAATTTGTTCTCAAGCCTCTCAGACGAGAGGGTCTGCTCTTATCCTTATAAGTTTTTTGCTATTTTTCTAGATGACAGGTCGTCTGTCTAGACGACCTAGCGTACGCCAAAAGTTCATAGCGTGCACTAGGTTTTATGTTTTTGAAGAGTTTGAGTACGCCAACTCTTCTGGCGTGAGAGTTTTTGCCTCGGATGGCCAAAGTTGGCGTACGCCACCTATTTCTGGCGTGCGCCAACACAGCAGTTCTTTTAGCAGAGTTGCACAAATGAGTAAGTAAGGGAATATCGTCCCACAAGGACCGAGTTTAAAACTTCAACTTAGTTTTGTAACTTGTCTGAGATCAAATTATGAAGTGGTTTGATGGAAACTCTCGTTCTAAGTTGGTTCACTACTCTAACAAATTATGAATTTAGTTACTTGAAGGTTTGGAATTCAAAACAGATTCTTAACAACTTATATTGCACAAATGAGCAAAGTGAACTTAAAACCACAATAATCATCGAATTCAAAAGGTTTACTAAGTACATAACATGGTTCTAGTGTTTCGAAATCAACCAAACTACACTCTCGTGCTAGAAAGGCCTAAATTGCTTCTTTACCATGCTTAGAATGATAAGATGTTCTCTCGACCCCAAAACCAACTAAGCACAGCAAAGAACCAACTATGTGCATCACTTTAGACAATAAATCACTGAGTAAGAGTATTAGCAACTCGAACCAGCAACTTATCTAACTAACCTTTTCATTTAAACTATCTCCTCTCGGTTTCAAGTTTAAACTACCTTCTAACCTTGGTGATCAAACAAGTTTAGCATGGCATTAAGTTCATTAGTTTGACATGTTCATCATGTTTTTAACCCTCTAAACCGTGACTAAGTAGTGGCTTTAAGCCACCAAACTCAAAGATCAACTACTCACACATGCTTGCAAAGAACAATATAATAAAAAACATGAACATACTTAGCATTAATTAACAAAACGAAGAGTATAAGAGAAGAAAGCTTTACAAGGTGATCCTCAGCTTTTCCTCAAGTTCTTCACAGAAAGGATAGCCCAAGTTCGTGCTCCTCTCCCTCTCTCTC
This sequence comes from Hypericum perforatum, assembly GCA_012979155.1. Lineage (NCBI taxonomy): Eukaryota > Viridiplantae > Streptophyta > Magnoliopsida > Malpighiales > Hypericaceae > Hypericum > Hypericum perforatum. The sequence continues at coordinate 313,739 of SOPF01027330.1, forward strand.
TCTCTCTCTCTTACTCACACTTGTCTATTCTATACTAATGTTCATTATTTGCATAAAAACAAAAGTCCAAAGTCAAACAAATGTAAACTAACTTAATATCCTAACAACTATCCACCTCTACACCATAATGGTCTGCCAAGGTCACAAGAAGGCCAAAAATCCCGAGTGCATGGCCCCCTCCAATGTTTTCCACTCAAAAAGGCAAGTGGCTGGTAGTGTCACTGTCTGGTCTGGCGTACGCCAACTGTGCCTGGCGTACGCCGGATCTTCAGATTCTTGGTCGTTCGCAATCCATCAATCTTGCTCGTGATCATTCGCTCCTGGTGCATCATTGGCGTACGCTACCTATCTTTGGCGTGCGCCAGGTCCTCAGCTTTGCTCTTCTCTCCTTTACATCTCTCCTCTCATCCATGCATCCGCTCGTCTAACTCGGTCGTCATCCATTTCCTTGAATTAGCTCCTAAAACCATAAAACATAATGAGAAACAAAATACACGACTAAAAATATGAAATAAAGAAAACTAAGACAAAGATGACAAAAACTTAAAATAAAACAACCTAAAACACTAAGAACAAACTATAAAATAGATATAAGTAATGAGTGTTTTAAGCACTCATCACTCTCTTATCAAGAGTACTAATCATCAAATCAATCTATCCATCAATTTTATCTCCTTTCGGTCTTAAGTTTTGACTAGCTACTAAGGCTTGGTGATCAAGCAAGTCTAAGCAATATGATCAAGCACGTTGACAAGAACACATACAACAACATACACAACTCTTATCAAGGGCTACATCAAAGGTAACAAGGCACCAGACTCATACAACTACTCAAACATACTTATATTCAACATAATAAACATGAACATAGACAAAAGAGAGAAAAGAAAATGAAACTTATCAAGGTTCCAAGCTCCACTCTTCAAGTCCAAGTTCTTCTAAGTAAAAAGAACTATTTACATATGGTTTTTATGGACACAAAGTCGTTTCTTTGTCACCAATGTGCCACCTTTTGGTTTTGAGACAAAAACTACCTAATATACTAAACAACTAATGGAATAGTAAACTAAATATCTAATCTAACTTATCTAATAACTTCTCTAACCTAAAAATATCTCTAAAGTGCCTGCCAACATTGTCCCCTTGCCTTCACAAAGCCTAAGCCGCCTTAGTCACTTCATATATTTGTTTGTCCAATACTCAGCTTTTATTTCACTTCTGTCCGTCTGGTCTGGCGTGCGCCAAGTGCACCTAGCGTGCGCCAGCCTTCACGATTTTGCTTCACTGGGTAGAAATGGTCGTCTGAGTGATCTGTCATTCTTGCTACGACTACGTGGCGTGCGCCAGAGGACTGCTTCGTGACTTCCTTCTTGTCCGTCTTCATGCGTGCGCTCGATCATCCATCACCTCACTTCGAATAGGCTCCTAAAAATAAGCAAACTTTATGAAAAATGATAAAATCAACATAAAGACACAAAGAAGGAAAACTAACACTAAGACAACTAAAACATAACTAAATCAACCTAAAAAGACTAAGAACGAAACACTAAAGGGGTATGAATAATGAGTGTTTTTGACACTCATCAGAGACGGGAGACGGTCTTACCTTATCCAAAACTATGATTTTGTGCTTCAAGATGGAGAATGAGGAGGATTGATTGGACTGGAATTTTTTCCAAAGACTTGCAACTATGATGCTAAGTTATCGTGTGATAAATTACAGTTTAGCAATATAATGCATGAAGTTCTGCTTTATCAAGTATTTTCTACAAAATTTTATATTGATAGAGTTTTAGTGAGGATGTGGTTGCAACCTTCGCTAAGAATTTACCACCTTGAAATGTATATTTCTACATAATTATTAAGGGGGCATAATACTTACTTATAAAATTAATTAGTTTCAAAAAAATATTTTTTCCGGACAATGGCTAAGTTTGGAGAGGTTTGGCCGGACGACTATGTCAAGTGCCGATTATGTCGTGACTGCCGTAGTAGATGGCTCATCATCTTTGAAAGAACTTTAGTTCATCAATAAATTGGTGGGGACCGATGGTTGAATGAATTATTTTCAGATGGTTAATGAGAGCCGATAACCGTTATGCACTCCTGCATGGCACAAATGTAATTTCATTAGAGGTGGTAATGAGTATAGTAGAATTAAAGTTTATTTATTTAGACCTATATCATAGATTTAAAAGGAGGACTTAGATTTTAGTCTAAATTTGGCATTGAGGATTAAAACCCAGATTTGCATGTTCCGGATGGTTTAAATCAAGATATATAGTCACCTGTGAACCAATTAGATTACAAAATTCATATAATATTTTAGTGTAACTTATTTAAAAAAATTACACATAAGTATTATATGGTTTTGTGATTTTCAAAAACAAAAATCACGCAGTTTTGACTGTGTAATTTTATTAATTCATTTTATTACACATTTTTTAGCCTCGAGGTGACATAGTGTACCTTGGCACGAGGTGACATAGTTTTGGCGGATGTACTAATGAAGCCCACAATTTCAGCAAAAAGAAAATTTCAAATTCCAAGCTCAACGTACAAGTTGATTTCTCCTCATAGACAAGGCCACACTTTTGGTTGGACTTTTTTAAGAGATGGAAGGGTTTGTTGATTGCTGATTGTAGTATGGGAAATAAAATAGAATGGTGGGCCAATGAGCAGTGGCGAAAAATAATTTAGTTTGAGTGTAAATGCCAGCATATTAGGTGGCATTAATATATCTGTCGTAGCCTTTTGCTTTCTTTTTCCTAATAAATGAAATGGTGGGCTGTCGATGTAATAAAGATGATTTGTTAACGTTTGGCGTGGATCACATGGAAAGGATGCTGTCTTCCATTCTTCCATGTGAATATTCATACACTACATGATAATTACCATTACGTTACAGACAGTACCCAAGATTATTACAAATTATCAAATAGGTATTCAGGTGTAATATTTTTCTAATTAAATTTGACATATCTAATTTTTTTTATAAGTACCATTTTCTCATTATCATAATTTAGAAAAAGGGTAAATTATCCTCAGGCCCCTGAGTTTTGTACGTTTTTGTGGTAGGGCCCCTGTTTTTAAATGAAATATTGTTATTAGGTCCCTCGCAGATGTCGCCATTTAATTTTTTGATTTTTTTCACAACAATGACCAAAATACCCTCAAACAAAAAATTAAAAAAAACTCCATCTTTTACCTTTAGAAAACACCAAGAACATTATATCTAGAAAATTAAAAAAACTCATATTACAAATCTGTGGATTACAAATCTGATATTACAAATCATCTTCTCTCCTAAATCATCTTCTTCTTCCCTCCCAAAATTTAAAAATTCTAGAAACCAAAACTAAAAAATTCAAACCGATAAGTGGTTCCTCAGATCATCTTCTCCTACGAATTATCATCTTCTTCTTTATACCCAGTAACACCAACAATACTAAGAACACCGTGAGTCCCTAAGAATGGGTTCTTGGAATTTTAGCAAGTCCCTGAGAACGGGTTTATCATCTCCTTCTTCCTTCTCGTCTTCGGTAAGGGAACCTGACAATCGAACCAAACTCGACTCTGCCTTACTTGAGCAATTCCCCCTCTCTATCAATGCGAATTCAATAACCATCACGTGAGTGTCGTTAGGGTTATCCAGGGGAGAGCAGGCGTCGATAGGGTCCGCCATGTGGAGGGCCCTGCATACTCCGGAGCTACCCACTCCCACTGCTGTAACCAAAGAGTTAAACATTTAAGCCAAAGCATTGAACTTTCTGGAACTTCGGAGGGGGAATAGTTACCGGATTTGGTAGGGAGGTCAGGGAAGGAGATGGACAAGGGGTTCAATACGACGATGGATGATGCTGTTTGGAGTTGGACAACTAGCAACTGGACCTTCCTCTTCTTCTTCCAATTAGGGTTCTTATTAGATTGGGTGTTTGGGTATTTGACACTTTTGTGAATGGAATTAGATTAGGGTTCTTATTGAATCTTAATTGTTTGGGTGTTCGGGACTGGTTTAGTATTTATGGAGTGAATTTCTATAATTATTAATGTTTGATTACTTGATTTTTGGCTTTGAATAATTAATATTCTTGGTGTTTTGTAAAGGTTGAAGATTGAGATTTTTTTAATTTTTTATTTAAGGGTATTTTGGTCATTTTTGTGAAAAAAATCAAAAAATTGAATGATGACATTAGCGAAGGGCCTAATAACAATATTTCATTTAAAAGAAGGGGCCCTATATCTAATTCAAATTATATAAGGTCCCTACCACAAAAAAGTACAAAATTCAGGGACCTGAGGGTAATTTATCATTTAGGAAAACTTGTTAGACAAGAATTTGAAGATCTTTCTTTCCTCCTTCTGTCAACATAAAGAACACCTAAATTTGAGTACGAAAGAGGACGTTATGGTTAAAATAATGAATACTAATATTACAAAATATTATTGCCTGAATTTTGGGACAATATTGGAATTCAATTTCCTGACAAATTAGGATTCGTTAGGTCAACTCTTTTAGGTTTCAGGGTTAGGATATACTAATCCTCTTGTTGGATATAAGAGAGAACCTATGATTGTGAGGATCTTGCTTTAGTCATCTTATTCAGTTTAGTATTCATCTTATTCATTTTAGTATTTGTTAGGATTGCACAACACTAACGTGGGAATAAAGTCGTACAAAGAACACGAACACAAGATTTAACATGTTCTTTGTGCGAATTTGTTCCTGCATTGGTGTTGTGCAATCTTAACAACTGGTATCAGAGCTTTTTGGTTAGAGGAAGATGGACAGCACAAAGTTTGCTCTTGTGAAGTTCGATGGTTTGTCAAATTTTGGGTTGTGGTAAAAGTGTGTCAAGGATCTCCTCATGTAACACGGGATGGTCTTATTGATGATGGCAGTTATCTATGGTTGATATAGTCGAGTCGAGTTTTGCAAGTTCTCATTGTTCTTCATGGGGCGGAGTTTTTGTCAAGGTGAAGTTTGTTAAAGTTCGGGAAGAGCTTCATGGTTTCTTGCATGGGATGATTTCTTGCCAAGGTGAAGATTGTTGAGTTGTGGCGAGAATCTGTAGGGCCAGTACCAAGGTGGAGATTGTTGAGTTATGGCGAGAATCTATAGGGTTAGCGTACGCTGGCATACCCCAGCGTCCGCTAGGGGGATATAAGAGAGTTGTGACTTTTGGGGCCAGCGTCCGCTGGGTACTACTGCGGCAAAATCTCCTAATTATCTTGGGACTCACTTTGGACTCTTCGTTTGACCTAAATAGGTTTTCTTGTATCCCAAGTGTTGTCTATTATATAAGGACATATTACTAAGGTTTATGTAAGGCTTTGTAACTCGGTTTCTATCAATAAAAGTTCTCCTTTCTCGCCGTGGATATAGGCAATAGGCCGAACCACGTTATATCTTGTGTTCGTGTTCTTTGTGCAACTTTGTTCCCATATTGGTGTTGCGCGATCCTAACAGTATTTGCTTATTTCTTATTCTTAATATTGTTCTTCAATAATTTGCGGTCATGAATTTATTCTGGAACTAACGTGCTATTGATTTCTAATTAGTAGTTTTAGTAAGGAATTGAACTAGTACAAAGTTAATTCAGCAAGGAATAGTCGTTACTAAACTACTTAACTAAGAATAAGTAAAGCTGGTTTGTACATACCAAAGTTTTGATTATAGGATGTTAGTTGTCTCTTTGTAGTCGCGGAAAATTTATTCCTATTTGCTAGATGAATTAGAGTATCTTTAGTGATGTAATAAAAAACTAGGTTGTATTCGACTTTAAATCTACCGATTATTTCTCATTATTTTTACATTCATATTTTTTTTCATTTTCTTAGTTTAGTTTTTTACATTCATATTTTGATCCATTCACAAATCTCCTCCCACTTTACTTCTTTGTTTAGTTCATTAGGTTAATTAAATATCCGTTCCGCCTTGGATCCAACTCGGTGTTTCCACTTGCTATAAATTAGTAAGTCATAAATATCAATTTATTTTTTGGAGTCTCAACATGTTTGTTACTCGACCTATCTGCAATAGAAGCTACTATCAGCCTAAGCCTAAGTGAGCTGAGGCTTTGGACTTATCTTGAAAGTTGTGATCGACGACTTGAGACCGATCACTAAAGTTGAGACATGTCACCATAGTTGAGATGAGCAAGTAGGTTGAGACCGACCATGTTCAACACAAATAAGAACCAAGGCAAACTGACTCTGTCTCTCTTAATCCAAATAAAAGCCCAGTCTATCTAATCAAGAGACTAGAGACGGTCTCACCTTATCCAAAGCCGAGATTGTTTTGTGCTTCAAGATGGAGAATAAGGAGGATTGAGATTTTTTTTCCAAAGACTTCTAACTATCATGCTAAGTTATCGTGTGATAAAATACAATTCAGCAGCATAATACATGACGTTCTATTTTATCAAGTATTTTCTACAAAATTTTATATTGATTAGTGAGGATGTGGTTGCAAACTTCGCTTGGAATTTACCACCTTGAATGTATATTTCTACATAATTATTAAGGGGATAATACTTACTTATAAAAATAATTAGTTTCGAAAAGCATTTTTTCTAGATAATGGAGAGGTTTGGCCGGACGACTATGTGCCGATTATGTCATGTGCCGATTATGTCATGACTGCCGTAGCAGATGGCTCATCATCATTGAAAGGACTTTAGTTCATCAATAAATTTGTGGGGACCGATGGTTGAATGAATTAGATGGTTAATTAGAGGCGATAATATTTATGCACTCTTGCATGGCACAAATGTAATTTCATTAGAAGTGGTAATGAGTATAGTAGAATTGAAGTTTATATATTTAGACCTATATCGTAGATTTGGAAGGAGGACTTAAATTTTACTCTAAATTTGGCATTGAGGATTTAAACCCAGATTTGTAGGGCTGAGCATTCGAGATATTCGGATTTTGAAATCCCAGATCCCAAATCCCAAATATCCCGAATATCGAATAGAAAAAAAAACTCATCCTCATCTCGTACCATAAAAATTTTAGGATAATCGCAATCCCGAATTAAAATTTCAGGATAATTGTAATATATAACTACTGGGAGAGGGGTGACATATCTCGATAACCAATATCAGTATTGTAGAGTGTTGTATTATTTTTCTACAAAAAGAGTGTTGTTTTATGCTTATGCTAAGACATGGACTTTTTTGTCACTTTTTGTGTCACTGAATTTTGATACCACAGGATTTCAGCGACAATTGTGACTATAGTTCATACTCCTCATACGAAGAAAAGCAATAAATGTATATAAGCTATATTTCATACCTAACAAAATTTATACTTCTTTGAATAGTACATGTAACAATTCTACATTTAGGGATATGCAAATGGAATCGGAATTTGGGGAATCTCAATTTTTTCTCGGTATTCAGGTTTTGGGATCGGGAGTTTCACGATCGAGATTTTATTCAGCAAGAGTTTTTCAAAAATTTCAAAAATTTTGATATTCGGGAGTAATTCGAGATTTTTTAGGATTTTACCGAAATTTCGAGTATTAAATTATAATTCCATATATATATATATGTATATTTATATATTTATATATATATGTATATGTATATATATATATATATATATATATATATATATGTATACATATATACATATATGTATACATATATATATAAATATATAAATATACATACATATATATATATGTGTGTATATAAGTTACTACCTTAGCCACCTCGAGCCACCTCCGCCCAGCTTGAGTCACTTCCATAGCTTCGCCCCGATGAGTTTCCCTCTCTTCTCAATCCTAATTCTAAATTCGAAAAAATTAACTAGAGTTTTTAATTGAAAATTTTGGTATTTTTGGGAATTTCGAGATTATTCCAAAATTTTAATTGGGGATCCTAAAATTATAATTCGGGATCGAGATGACTTTATTTTGCTATTCGGTATTCGAGATATTCGGAATTCATGATTTCGGGATCGGGATATCACGAATGCTTATCCTTACATGCATTGCATACTATAGAGTTGGCTAAGTGCAGAAATTTACCAACTCATTGTTTTATATTTTAGGATTAAATATAAAAATTGTATCATATAATATGAGAAAACGTTGATCTCGTATCCATTGTTCTACTCGTACAATCTCATTTTCATTGTAAATTATTGAATCGTATTTTATGAATGATTAAAAAATCGCATATAAATCATAACAACTTGTGATTAATGGAGTAATAGTCTTCAAAACAACCAATCTCCAATTTATATTCGGTACAATCTTTTGAGTGGCGAACTACAATAATTAAATTTGTTTTGAAGAGCCTCCCGCATACTTCTTCTCCTTGTTCAAAAAGATTTGGTATATATCACACCTATATGGACCAAGAGTTCACACCCATCAGGAGACCGTGCCAACACTAATTAAAAATTGCTCATGAAACAGGAGAGACTTTCATGTAACCGGAATTATACAAGAATTCATGCAAATCATTCACCTTCGTGTAAAGCTATATATATTATGAATTTCACTATTTCCCGGAAGCCGATTGTGTATTTATAAACTAACCCTTCTGTTATTCTAAATCACAATACACCCCTCTCTTCCCCCCAAAAAAAAAAGACCGTCTCCTTGGTAGCATCCTAGCCACAATAATAATGGAATCGTCAATCCAAAACACAGCGACTATTCTCGATGTCTGCCGGATCACCCCAGCTTCAAACTTCCCGAGTTCTCCATGCCCATCATATTCTTTCATTGTGGGTTTCTCCACCTCCCTACCATAGCGACGCTATTCCTCTACCAACTCACCGAGTCATCCCCGAGTCATTTCAACTCAGTCATCGTCCCAAACCTCAAGCGCTCTCTCTCAATCACCATGACCCACTTATTCCCTCTTGCTGGCCGCCTCACGTGGCCCCAACATGACCCAATACCCTCCATCCTCTTCAAACCAAACGACTCTGTTAAGCTAACAATCGCGGAATCCACAAACCCGGAGTCCTTTACCAGCCTTGCCGGGAACAAACCTTTCAAGGCTAGTGAGTCACGCCCCTACATGCCCGAGTTGCACACGACCGACTCAGAAGCGGAGGTTATATCCCTCCAGGTGACGTTATTTGCCAACCACGGAATCGCGATGGGAGTTGGTTTCCACCACGCCATTCTCGATGCAAAGATCGTTTCTGTGTTCCTGAAAGCATGGGCCCACATGACCAAGCTGAACTCTGGGTCATTGCTGCCTGCGAAGCTGACCCCGTTTTTGGACCGATATGTAGTCAAGGATCCGGAAGCATTTTGCTTGAAGGTCCTCAACCGTTTGGAGGAGTTAGGGCCTCCTTCTGCCCCAAGAAGAAGCTTGAAGCTGCCTACCACATCTGCCCTAGATCCAACCTTAGTACGTGCTACTTTTGAGGCGTCCCTAGACGATGCAAGGAAACTAAAGGAAATGGCTTTGTCCAAACTGGGTAGCACTGAAACCCTACATTTGTCGACCTTTGTGCTCGTTTATTCATACTCGTTGACCTGCCTTGTCAAGGCCAAGAACATCCAGCTTGGAAGTTTCAAAGAGGTTACTTGCGGAGTATCAGCTGAATGTAGAAGCTACTGAGACCCGCCACTTCACCAGAATTACATCGGTAACTGTCTCGTTGGTTGCTTTGTGGATGTATCAGAAGAAGTCGTAAGGAGAGAGAATGGGTGTTGCTAAGATCATTAGCGAGTGTATTCAAGGGGCTAGGAACAAGTCCGTTTATCAAGCGTTCAACGACAACCTTCCTCCTCCTGGTCCGCCCGGTGGAGGAGTTCATTTCGGAGTTGCTGGGTCTCCCCGAGTTGAGTTTTACCAAATAGATTTCGGATGGGGGAGACCCGTCAAGTTTGAGTTCACGTCTACAGATTGGACTAGAGGTATTTCCATGGCGGACAGGAGGGATCCAAATGGGGGAATCGAGATTGGACTGGTCATGACTCAGGGGGAGATGGAAGTGTTTGACTCCATGTTTGAGAGCGGCCTCAAACATCTGTAGGGATATGTTACACGTGGTTGTCAATCTAATTTTTGTCAACACCGCTATACTTGGTTATTGTGGATTTTTTATTGGTGTTACTATTTACCAAAATGTTAAATTATCAAAAAGGTGTCCAGGTCATTTGGTCGAACTAGATTACGGTAAAAAACTCAGAGATACTGGATTACGGGTTTTTTACAAGTTATTACAGATTTTTTTGTCAACCAAATTACGGCCAAAAAACCTGTAATCCGTAAAAGGGGTAAAAACCCGTCATCCGATCCTAAAAATGGATTTTTTATCCGTATTATGGTAGATTTCAAAAAGTTATGGGGATTAAAAAAAATTTAATCGGACATCCTAGCACCAAGATATTGCTTTTCAAAGTTTTTTTTACATAATCTCTCAATTTTAATTTTTTTAATTTTTTGAAAAAAATACAAAAAAACCACTGAAAAAAATCTCTCAATTTGAATTTTTTGAATTTTTTAGATTTTGTAAAAAATACAAAAAATATGAAAAAAGATAAAAAAAAAAAATTGTCTGTTGGTCACACCGGATAATCGCCTTTTCTCGTCTCTTTTTTTTGTATTTTTCAAATAATTATTAAAAAATCAAATTTGTTTTGTAAAAATTAACAAAATACGGTTTTTTCTCTTGTAATTTTTAATTTTTGTATTTTTTAAAAAATTAAAAATTAAAATTGAGAGATTATGTAAAAATACTCTTTTAATCCGCATAACTTTTTGAGATATACCATAATACAGGTAAAAACCCTTTTTAGGACCTAATGACGGGCTTTTTAGCCGTTTTACGGATTACAAGTTTTTTACCTATAATTTGGTTTAGCAAAAAATGTCTGTAATCTGGTTCATCGGGTTAAATACCCGTGATCTAGATCAAATTACGAGTTTTTAACCCGGATTGGTGACGTGGACACCATTTTGAGAATTTTTTTTTTAAGTACTAAATTGATAATTTTTCATGGATACTAACACCAAACAAAAAAAAATCGTTATTGTTTCCGGGTTAAAGATTATCTTTTGATCTCCGGCTGTGGTTTCCGTTTTGTAAGTTTAATGCACTTGATGTACTACACATTTATTTAATTTTAAGTTCACTTAAATATTTAAAATGTAATAAAGTTTTTTAGTTAAGCTTACGTAACTTAGTTAATAGTCGATTTAGATCTTTGGTTGTAATATCTCCCTTTTTGTTTTGGTTGCTAATTAGGCTTGTTGCCCAATTGTTAAACTGAAATAAGATATTCCAAAAATAGGGCGATATTAAAATTTACCAAAATTGAAATTTATTTAAACATCATGTACTTACGATCATGTAATGTTTAACTAATTGCTATATCGGTAATAATTTGTTATTGCTGTCTTAAAATTATAACAAAATATCTTAACTTTGTAAGTGATCAAGATTATGCTCCAGACGGGTTCTTTCCGACAAGTTGTTAAGTTCTTCTCTCCTCATTCTTGGCAACCAAGCTCCACACTATCCAAGTTAAAAAATTCTACTTCTCTCTAGAACTTTTTAGAGAGAGACATCTTTCCTCTTTCTCCCACTTGGGTGCCACCTTTCATTAAGATTTTACTATTTTGTCTTCTACTGTCTTCTTTTGTCTCGTCCTCCATCTTCCTCCGCTTTTTCGCCTCACCTTCCAAATCTGCTGATATCAGTCAGATCAGCAATTAGGGTTTAACAGTATTCGATTTGACTTAGGTTTAATTTGTCTGTATGTTGGAGACTTTTTTATTCCTAGTTTGGATTGGAAACATTTTTATAAGTGGACTCCAAAAAATCACACCTTATAAAGATTTGAAAGGGCATAGGCTAGACTAATTCCATGCTAAATGTAATAGCTAATTGTCTAGCTCGCCTAAGGATTTTTTTACACAAAAAAGGATTTTGTTAAACTAGAGACATTCTTCCGTTGTGGAACATTTTTCTAAGACGTAGCTGTTATTCTTCATGGGAACATCGTCCTAGGGAAACACCAATGTTTGCAACTAAACAATTATGTCATTGTTACTTATTGTTCTCAGTTATTTGATTTAGCAAATTACAATATAATCTTATTATAGATACTCGTCGGTTTTGATGCTCTTTTTATCAAATGTCATATCCAGATAATGCTTCTTTCTATCGCGACATTTATATATTAGTTCTATGGATCTATTTTTTCCGTAAGGAGTTTTTTTTAGATTCTTCAAAGATCTAAGGTTTGATATTGGACCTCAACCCGAAATCCACACGTCACTCATTGCCATTTATGTTAGATGAGTCACCTCCAAAAGCTTATCCGTTGCTAAGACCATCTGCATTGGTACCCCCGTTACAGTGTATGTCCTGGGTGCCACGTCAACCGTGCCCTTGCTTTCAGTTTTTAGTCCATAGTGGTGTCCTTGCTACAGTGTTATGCCCTTGGCGACACGTCAGTTTTTTTCATCTCAATTTTTTATAATTCAGCTAACTATATTAAATTCGAATATAAATTTGTGTAACTTCGAAAACACTAAATTAAATTTGATAAACTCATTTTTGTGAAATAGAAATTTTATTAAGTTTGAAATATATTACATGAGAACTTAGAAAAAAATTACATTTTAAAAAATATAAAATTGCATAATTCTTACAATAATCCCAAACTAATTAGCAAGTTTAATCGCCTCCTTTTGCTATCATGTGAGAGTCCCTCGAAAGCTTCAACGATAAGTGCATACGCTTCTTTTCGCGAACACACCAGAGTTGTTGTTCTCAGGGGCCACACCTTTTTACAACAAATGTGGACCACACATTTTTTACAATTACATAATTTCATAAGTTTTTAAATTAAATATAATATGTTGTTTAAATATATAAGTACATAACTAGGGTTTACGGTTAGGGTAAGGGTTATGGTATGGATATAGGGTATGAGATTAGGGTAAGGGTTTAGGGTTTAGGATTTGTAATTTACATCAAATTAAATTACATTCTATTATTTACATTAAATTACATCAAAATACATAAATTACAATTAAATTACATTTTAATACGTAATTTATATTAAATTATATAAAAATACATCAAATTACATATTTTATAGGAAATTACATAATTAACATCAAATTATATAATTTATCTCAAATATCAAAATTTAAACAATACAAATGAGATTATTGTACTAAACTAATTTTATAAAATTACTAAAAAAGGTACAGATATTGCAAAAAAGGTACAGATAATATTTTTACAGTTTTTTAACCAAAAAATTCTAATTATTTGGATTCCAAAATTTGTATAAAATTATAAAAAATAATTTAAAAATTCTGTTTGAACAGAATAGTTGGAAAGTCCATTGACGACCCGCCACGTGATGGACCGGGACCGCACGCCCCGGTCGCTGCAATTTAATTCTAAAACAAAGGATAATAATTCATAATCTTTAATCAACGTTCCAATTTTATTTTGATGGAAAATCAATGTTTCAATTTAATATTCATTAAATGAGGTAAAAGTGTTGCCCAATATATATGACTCGCGAAGTTAAAAACAGTAAAAAAAAAATAAGAAGAAATGAAATAGAAGATTCTTACGAGGAGTGACATGTTCTCGGCGTAGCCACTTGCTTCCCCTACATAGGTATATTGCATTCTACAAAATACACTCTCACCAAAAATGGAATCAAAATGTTGGTTCTTAAGAAGCAATTAATTATATTTTAAATCATGATTAATTAATTAATTAATAATATAATTAATTAATTAAATAGCATTATTTGTTGTAGCGTGATTGTCACAGGATCGAGAGAACAAGGACTTCAAGCTCATTGATTCACTATCACGATTCGTTGGAGATGTAAATAATTATTACGAATTTTCTTTAATTGAAAATCTGATCAAAATTTTAAATCATTTTCCTTTTTCAGAAAGTTTTGGCCTAGAAATTGCATTTTAGTTCGGCAAGGTTTTTTCTTGGGATAATTCTTCTCAGGCCCTTCGGGTTTGCCAATATTAGTGATTCAGCCCCTCTAGTTTTTTTATTATTATTTAACCCCTCTAGTTTGTGAAAAGAGTATTATTTAACCCCTATTGCCAGAATCAGCTCTTTTCTCCGGCGAAAATAGACCTAACATTACTAAAATACCATTTTCCTTTAAAAATAAAAAACTAAATTGAAACAAAATTGTAATTCATATTGAGCTGAAATTTTTCATGAAGCATCCTAAAACTATACAAGATTTACATAAAATATTTCAGAAATTTTGGAGGCACAGATGTATTTTTTTTATTTTCTAACGTGCCAAAATTTTGTAAAATCATATAAAATAGAAAATTTGTCTAATTGGGATGAAACTTGTCCCATATGTTCTTAAGCATATTTAGTGAATTTAGGACCTAAAATCTGTTCTATGTGTCCTTAAGCATCTTTACTAAAGACTCCATCTTTAGTAAAAAAGTAAATTAAAACTCTATATTTTTTGTATCCTCATATTTTTTCAAATTTGGCTCGTGAGAATCTAGAATTTTTGATGTTTAAATTCATTAAAGATGCTTTAAGACACATGGGACAAGTTTTAGCCCAATTGAATAAATTTTCTATTTTATATTATTTTATAAAATTGTGGCACGTTAGAAAATAAAAAAAATACTTCTGTGCCTCTTAAATTTCTGAAATATTTTACGTAAATCATGTATATTTTTAGGATACTTCATGAAAAATTTCAGCTCAATTTGAATTACAATTGTGTTTCAATTTATTTTTTTACTTTTTAAAGAAAAATGGTATTTTAGTAATCTTATGTCCATTTTCGCCGGAGAAAAGAGCTGATTCCGGCAACAGGGGTTAAATAATACCATTTTCACAAACTAAAGGGGCTAAATAGTAATAAAAAAAAACTAGAGGGGCTGAATCACTAATTTTCGCAAACCCGAGGGGCCTGAGGGGAATGGGGAATTATCCCTTTTTTTCTTTTATAAGAAAATTTAAGCCACTTATTGGATTTCATGTGATACTTCATGTGACATAGCAGAGTCCAGCATGTGCACCATGTGTCTATCACGTGGTAGTCCATGGCGTGGCTATTATGCATGCATGTCACGTGGTGCTTTGAAAATGCATGTCTATCATGTGGTAGCACAACATGCGTGTCATGTAATACCATCATTTCTGATAGCTGGTAAGTCAGTGCCTACATGGGATGCTCCATGACTTTCCATGCGGTGCCACGATATTGGTTAGCATGGCGGTCTGGTTTATCAAGATTTAGCCCGCGTTGATTAGCCTAGTTTATTAAGCCTAATAATCTTGGCCCAATCCACAAATTAATAATTGTGGATTGCCATGATCCAACACAAAGTTTTAATAAAAATGGTGAAACCAAACTCTCAAAAGGTGTACTTGCTAGTTTAGTCACTCGATGGTTTTACGAGGCTTGTCGAAAATGGGGGTTAATGGATCCCACAGAAAGTTTCATTTGACCACGTCTACACAATACTCAAAGGGAAGGGGTTGTATGAATCCCACAGAAGTATTCTTGTACGTTCCAAAGATGTTGACACATGTCTACTAAAGATGGGGAGTAGTGTTAGGTAAGGAACCCTATAGTCAATAGTTTTAAACATCCATGCCCACGACATTGACGCTCCTCAAACTCCACCCATCAATGTCCATCCATGTGATCTGAAGAAAAGTATGCCACTACTTTTTCATTAAGATTACGAGAGTACATATACAAGTTACAACTTCCTAAAGACCTGCGTAACTTAAGCCAAAAGATATACATTCTTAACAAACATAACAAACAAGGAAAAGAATATGTCACGGGTCTGTGATATATGTAACACTCCCCATTCAAGTTGGAACAGAGAGATTAACATTGTCCAGCTTGGAAACCAAGGTACAAAACCGATCAGTGACAAGTCCTTTCATGAAAATGTTGGCAAGCTAAAAAGTGGTGCCAATCTTACAAGGAGCAATCTTGTTTGATTCAACTTGTTCATGAATGAAGTAACAATCCATCTTGACATGCTTCGTCCTTTTGTAATAGATAGGATTTTGCATGATGTATAAGGCGGCTTGGTTGTCATAAAACAACAATGTAGGACTAGCTAGGGGTGCACCGAGATCAGTCAACAACTAATGCTAACAAAGAAGCTCACTGATAGTAATTGCCATGGCCTGATATTTAGCTTCAGCTAATGAACGAGAAATAATGCTATGTTTCTTACTTCACTAAGAAACTGGACAACCACTAAGGAAAATGAAATAACCATTGCCCGAGCACCTTATAATGGGACAGCCTACCTAGTCACCATCATAGTAAGCATTGTAGGAAGGCGTTGCCAACGTCTAATTGCTTGATTAGCCATCTCTATTTCACTACAATTGAAAGTAGACAATGGACTGAAACCAATTGTGCCACTAGAGAAAATGTATCATGATAATCAATATCAGCAACTTGCTTGAAATCACGAGCAACAAGGCGAGCCTTATACTATTCTATCTTGCAAGTAGGACGGAATTAATCTTGTAGACCCACTTTGAGTAGACAGCTTTCTTTCCAACAGGCAAGTCAACAACATCCCATGTGCAGTTGGCCTCAAGAACATGAATTTCCTTCCATATTACTTCCTGTCAAGCTAATGATTTTACTGCTTCATGATAAAAATAGAGCTCACGATGTGAAACGATCGTGGTTAGGTAGGCCTGATGAGCAGTTGAAAACTTATCATAACAAATAAAATATGCTAAAGGATAAGTGATGAAGTTACCATTTGGAGTGAGAGGAGCAGGCAAGATGGCAAGAGAGGGGGATAATTGAACTTCAAAATCCTCAAGATGAGTAGGGATGGTCTTCAACCGAGTGCTACGTTGGGCAGGCACAATGTATGGCTGTATGACACTATCGGAGGATGGTCTAGGGATGTCAATTGGGTCAGGTGATAAGGGAGCAAGGACTAAGGTGGAAGCTGGGGTGTTGGTATTACTAGGATTAGCTAGAGGTGTCATTGGAGTTATGGAACTAATAGTCAAAATTGGTTGATTGTGGTCGATCTTCACATACTACAGCATCGATCAATTGTGGTTGATAAGGGTACTTGTCTTTAATAAATGTTACATCTCGAGTGACCAAAAACCAATTTGCCTCTATAGACACGATATCCTTTTTGAGTGATGGATACCCAAAAACTTGATGCGATAAATATCAGGTTAAAAATACATGCAAGAGAACACGATCGCACAAGTAATATAAAGATAAGTAAGATCGTCTCCACAGGGACAGATGGATCACTTCTTTAATTACCAGATTATGAATTCTCAATCTTAATCTAAGCAGTCAAAATTGAGTGATTGGTTGTTCTAGTCCTATAAATATGATTGTGTTCGAATCTAGGGTTGTCAATCCTAAATACTAACAACAATATCTAAGAAAAGATAAATAAACAAAACAAAACAAAACAACGGATGTAATCTCGTGCTAAGGACTAAGGTTGTCAATCTTAATTCTAAACACATGATATGTATCAATCAAACAATAAATAATCAAGCAATTGAATGAAAAGACAATTCTTGATTACGAAGTATGAAAATACCGCGTTGATTGAAGATCCAAATCGTTGATTACAATCCTTGAAAATAAAGAGTAATTGAATGAGAACTAAAAGCTATGACTATTACGTGAAAACTGGCCAAGAATGTCCACAATTTAGGTTTCAAAAACCTTATATAGTTCTATAGTACAAACCCTAAAAACGGAAGAGTTCTGGCCTGACTAAATAGGCAGAATAGCATTTTCTCGAAAAATCCAGCGGGCGCTGGCTAAATCCAACGGGGTACTGGATTTTGATCTGCTCGATTCCAGCGGGGCGCTGGATTTTCCAGCAGGGCGCTGGCCTTATCAACACCAAAGTTGTAGATCAAGGTGTTACGGATCTTCTCGTCTTAGAATCACCCAATTCGGAGTTCGTATGAGAAAGTTATGCATTTTCTAACAAGCATCGACAGATTGAGCCTAAATCGTTCTTCATTAACTCTTCTTGCGTTCTCACCGATCCTCATCCTGCTTGCCATTCTCCCCGCACCTCATCATCTTCATCTCCACTATCCAAGCACCTACAAAACAACCAAATTCTGACAGGTCTCCTGCTCCTCAATATAAATACAAAATGCATTAAAACATACTACGACATAGGATGAAATGGAATCAAAACACGAACAAACTATGCACAAAACATAGATAGATATGTGTCCGTTTACACGCACATCACAACTCCACACTTAAGTTCTTGCTTGTCCTCAAGCAAGTTGCATCAGAACCACCATCTTCACGGCTTCTCCTTACTTGGAACAAATCACAACATGCCTAATCTTATCGCTAATCATTCATCTCACTCAAGTGCCAAGAACAATGATCATGTAAACACAACATCCTCAGCTGCTTAGCCCAACTTTCGCACTATGCAGACCATACATGAGAACTGACCACTCAGTGGGTAGGATCAATTTATGCTCACTTATATCGAGTAGTCAACTACCTATCACTCGCAAACATGCTCGGGGTCTAAGAATATTATACTTCGCACTTGACAATCTCTCAAGCAATAGAGGGCTCGTAATCAAGAGGGACTTTGTATATGGTTGTAACATGGCTTAGGGTAAGGGAAGGATAAATCATTGGGCAATGGCTCGACCACCCAATCTGAGGGTTACATCAAACATCTAACTCTCGGCTATACTAAGCAACTCACCCTATAATGACTAAGCACTTAACCCAATGTTCCCATATCCTAAAGGCATTTACTCAGGACAAGTCACTTACTTTTCGGTATACTTTTTGATTTCTTTTGCTTTCTTTCTTTTGTACTTTTCACAAGAGAAATTTTTTATTCTTTTTCTCTTTGTTTCTTGCTTTTGTGCACATAATTTATTTTTCTTGTTTTCTTCCACACACACTTGCATCTACATTGGTGACTTATCCCGCGTTTCTGAATGTTGGTCTCAACCTACCCTCCATTTTTTCACACATGTGCATTACCCCCAGCTATGCTACCAAGCGCACCCTTACAAACAAATTATTCCCCAAAATATATCCTATTCCCTCGGAATGGATAGTTAAGGTAGTTGTGGGATGAAATTTGGCTAGTATGGTGATGTGCAAATAGTAACTTAATAAACAAGTATAGGCTCAATAGGGTTATACAATAGATAAAATCGGGTTTCTTTGGCTCTAAGGCTCTAGGTTCAGCATCAAAATTGCCCCCGATATTTAACTCACCCCGCACTACAAAATCATGCCAAGTGCTAATATATTACTCTCAATATCCAACACATGCAAGCACCTCTCGTAAAAATTTAGAGACGGTTGTCTCATCCTTCAGCACAAATTACTCATTAGGTCGCTCATCAAGCTCTTAGGCATGGTTCATCTAGTGCAACTATCGACCTAAATAACCAAGGGTGCTAAGTCTACACAATCATGCTCTGAACACTCAAGTTCATTTTTTGACAGAGTAATAAGACTCAGTGGTCATTCTAGGTTCACAAGTTCAGAGGTAAGTTCATCAATTGCAAAAGACTCAATCATTTCAATCAAAAACACACGCAACATATAGAACAGACTCGATCACATGCGTATGTTAACAATAGAAAACATTACTTACATCACAAAGCACACACCGTGTAACTCCACACTTAGAGAAGACATTGTCCTCAATATGAGGTGGCACACTAAGCAAACAAAGAAAAAGAAACAAGAACACAAAGACACAATAAAGGGAAAGGAAAGGGATGTTAACACCTGTCCAAAGTTGAGGATGCGGTGGTGGTGGAAATTGAGGGAGAGGAGTCAGGAAAACTTGACTGAATTTGTAGTGCAGTTTGTCTCGACCTGTTGTCCTACAAAAATAAACTAAAATGATATTTTTTTTAGGGTGACACTATATACATTCTCCTAGAAACCCACAAACTCAGGAAAACTTGGAAGTGACGCTAAACATATACTTAAAAGGTGTAGGGAAAAAGAGAGGATAATTTAGTTCTAAGTTAACGTCATTAGCTTGACAAGATCTTAACCAATTACCAAGGTCCTGGGTCATTAAGTTCTGCCCATGATCCTTGTAGGTCAATATGGGGGTCCCGATATATGATTATACGCTCACCATTCACTTCGACTACAACCCTCAAGTGACCTGGTAGTGGTTTACACTCTAAGTCTGATGGCAGGATGTTGCATGGTTTCAACTTAGGCCATGGTGGATCATTTGGTTTTGATGGTTTAGTTGCTCACACCAATGATACTTGTTCCTGAATTTCTTGCTCATTCACCCCTTCTTGAATTTCTTGTATCACTTCGTGCTCATCTCCAGGAACAATCTTGTAAATGTGCTTGATTACTAACTCATCAATGACATTAATTCGGTAATAATCATCTTCTGTGGTGGGGTACTTAGCTGCTTTGAATACATTGAAAACAACCTCATCATTACAGACTTTGAACTACAACTCCTTTTTTTCACATCAATATTTGTCTTTCTCGCTGATGTTGGAGTCACCATGAGCTCTTCGTCCTCCTTATTCACCTGCTGTGCTAGAGGTTTCACTGCTAGACTTGCCTTATTCTTTCCCAAATCTAGCCTACTCCGAGTCATGATGGCCTTGCAGTGCTCCTGTCTGGTGGGAGGGGCTTCAGTGTTGCTTGGAAGTATGCCTAGTTGTTTTGCATTTAGTTTGTGCTACTAACTAGTCAATTTGTACCTCCAGTTTTCTAAGTGTGGCTTCATGGCTCAGCACTTGCTTTTGCAACTCATCTACACTTTGATGATCTTGATAGGATAGCACTTGATGTTGCCACATTTGTTGATATGGCTGAAAATGTTGTTGTGGCTAAAAACCTTGAGTATTACCACCTCCCAGTATTGGTCTATATTGTTGAGGCACCTGCTGACCTGTATCGTTTCTCCATGAAAAATTTAGGTAGTTTCTCTAACCAGGGTCATATATAGCATAGTATGGATCATTATTAGCATCACCCAAATAATTAACAGATTCAACAATAAGAGAGCAAGTATTAGTACCATGTGGGCCAGTGCAGATGTTGCAAATCTGAGAGGGTAGTGTGAGCTGTGGGACGAATGCAGACTGGATTACCTGTGTAAGAACTGCCACTTGTGCTTGGAGGGATACAATTTCATCATTGTCTTGTACACTGGCAACCTTCTTCCTTTGTGATCTCTCTCTCCACTCGTAATTGTTCGTGGTCATGGCTTCGACAACTGGATATGCAATGATGGACCTAAGGTCGGTCAGTCTAGGTGGGAATGTCTCCTCATGTTGTTCATCTCCTAAAATTTTTACTGTACTGCAAAACTCAACAAAGACGATTAAGTGTACTGATGAACAGAAAAAAAAATATAATGCTTAGTCTCAAAATCAAGAATACTGTATCCAATATTAAAGACAGATTGATTCAAATCTGTCCTCGGCAACGACACCAAAAACTTGATGCGATAAATATTGGGTTAAAAATATGTGCAAGAGAACACGATCGCATAAGTAATATAAAGATAAATAAGATCGTCTCCATAGAGACAGATGGATCAATTCTCTAATTACCGGATTATGAATTCTCAATCTTAATGTAACAAGTCGAAATTGAGTGATTGGTTGGTCTAGTCCTACGAATATGATTGTGTTCGAATCTAGGGTTGTCAATCCTAAATCCTAACAACAATATCTAAGCAAAGATAAATAAATAAAATAAAACGAAACAACGGATGTAATCTCGTGCTAAGGACTAAAGTTGTCAATCTTAATTCTAAACACATGATACGAATCAATCAAACAATAAATAATCAGGCAATTAAATGAAAAGACAATTCTTGATTACAAAGTATGAAAATACCGCGTTGATTGAAGATCCAAATCAGTGATTACAATCCTTGAAAATAAAGAGTAATTGAATGAGAACTAAAAGCTGTGACTTTTGCGTGAAAACTGGCCAAGAATATCCACAATTTAGGTTTCAAAAACCTTATATAGTTCTCTAGTATAAACCCTAAAAACGAAATAGTTCTGGCCTGACTAAACAGGCAGAATAGCCTTTTCTTGAAAAACCCAGTAGGCGCTGGCCAAATCTAGCGAGGCACTGGATTTCGATCTACTCGATTCCAGTAGGGTGCTGGCCTTGTGAAAACCAAAGTTGTAGATCAAGGTGTCATGGATCTTCTCTCTTGGAATTACCCAATTCGGAGTTCGTATGAGAAAGTTATGCATTTTCTAACAAACGTCAACAGATTGAGCCTAAATCATTCTTCGTTAACTCTTCTTGCATTCTCACCGATCCTCATCCTGCTCGCTATTCTCCCCGCACCTCATCATCTTCATCTCCACTATCCAAGCACCTACAAAACAACCAAATTCTGACAGGTCTCCCACTCCTCAATATAAACACAAAATGCATTAAAACATACTACGACATAGGATGAAATGGAATCAAAACACGAACAAACTATGCACAAAACATAGATAGATGTGTGTCCGTTTACACGCACATCAATACCCAACAAAGACACAAGGCTTACTCCAACTATCAAACTTGTCTGTGCGAGTGTGATTGTGTGCATATACCAAGCAGCCAAACACCAATAGATGCCATAGTATAGCACCTTCCCAAAGATGAGCTCATACGGTGTCTTGTTGGTGATTACCAAAAAGGGTAGGCAATTGATAATGTAGGTTGTGGTAAGCACACACTCTCCCAAGAACTTGATGGGTAAGTAAGCTTGAAAGTAGAGAGAACAAGCTACCTCCAAGATGTGATGATGATGTCGTTTGACAACTTCATTCTGTTGTGGAGTATATAGAAAATTAGTCTGAAAAATAATTCCTTCACCTTCATAATAGCGTATCAGATTGGCTGATCGAAATTCCATGCCATTATCTAATTGAACATCCTTAACCTTCTTGCCAAATTGATGTTCAATCATACAAAAATAAGTCATTAATTGTTGTGCAACATCTAATTTGTACTTAAAGCAAGTATGTCCAAATTCCTCAACTGTAATCACCAACAATAGTCAAAAAGTAATGAGGAGTACCATAGGATAAAGGCATCATGTACGGTCCTCGAACATCACAATAAACTAACTATAAACATTCTGTAGCTTGCATAGTACTAAAGGAAAATGGTAATCATGTCTGCTTGGCACGAATACAAGAGTCACAATCATAAGGTTTATGTGGAAATTGAATGGGTGCTAGGGAAGGGATCCTACGAAGCTTGTCATTGGAGGTGTGATCAAGTCACCGATGCCAGATGGTGTCGTCCCTCCATATCACCAAACATGTTTTACCATTGCAAGACTTTGAAGTGATATAATCTGACCCACTGCCTATCCACTCCAATCAGCTTCCTCATAATTGAGTCATGTATAACACACATGTCAGTTAGGAAAGTAACAACGCAATTGAAATCTTTCGTCAAATGACTCATAGACAGTAAATTGCACTAGAATTTAGGAATATATAAAACCTAATTAAGCTTCAAATTATAATAAATATGGATCGAGCTGACTCCTTGCACACAAACATCGTCTCCATTTAAAATTTTCATTAGAAAATGTCCCTCATCATGCAAATAACCATTCATCCAGTCTAAATTGTAGGTGATGTGGTCAATTGCCCTAGAGTTAAGAATCCAAGGTTGACAAGAAAATGTATTACCAGCCATATTAGCACATGCATTAGGTTGTGTCAAGGTTCTTAGTATGACAACATCATTCTTTGTCCTGATGCCAAAATGCTTCATAAGATTATTTAATTGTTTTTGTGAAAATCCATGAACAGGGCTCTCTTCTAAGAAAACTTAAGCTGCTCGAGGTGGTCCTTGCTAACTAGATTCATGACTATGGTTGTCACGCGAGCTACCTTTTTGAGTGCTAATATCACGACCACTGTGCTTCCATCCTTCTAGGTAATCTATCAACTTATAGCAACTATCTTCAGTATGGCCCATCTTCTGACTGTGTGCACACTTAGGCTGATTCCCAGTCATTGCCTTTTGAGGTGCACTCCCCTTCTCGGATATGCGAGCATGGAAGATAGTGATATATGGAACCACCTTTCAAGCAATTAAGATCGCACATTGATGTTCTTCCTTTATGATCAAGTGATACGCCTGTTGCATACTTAGCATTGGTTGAGAGCTCAAAACTTGACTCTTGATAGTGTTGAACACATCGTCAAACCCATCAAGAAGTCATAGAGTTGCTCCTCTTCCCAAATTTTGAGTATATGCTTGTGCATCTCATAATCACAATTTGAGCACGTAGATCGTTGAAGGGGTCGAATAGCTTGGACTTCATCCTAAAATTCATGAAGCTTTGTGTAGTAGGTTGAGACACTCATTTGGTCTTGTCATAATATGGATACAGCCCTCTAAAGATCGTAAGCACGTGGTGCACTCCCCTGCCCAAACTGTTCAACAATATCTGCCCAAATCTCTTGGGATGTTCAGGTACAACGAACACTGCTCCTAATTTCCTTGATCATTGAATTACAAAGCCATCCTTTCACCGTGTGGTCTCTATGAATCCAATGACTCAAGTTTCCTGAATCTGGTATAGGCTTTGCCAAAAAAAAATCTACAAAACTGAATTTATTCTTCGCAAATAAGAGATCAGACATATCTATCACCCACTCACTATAATTGGCATCATTTAGTAACTCAGATAGGAATACAAGAGCTGAGTGATCTGACGGATGAAGGAAGTATAAAGACAGCAAATCCACACTATTAACAGGTGTTGTCGGACATTGGTGACCTTTTGATCAAAGGCTTTGACACAAGAATTGTTGTTCCCTTCAGACAAAATCTTTATTTGGTGAAGTTAAATGTTTTTATGGCGGGTAGGCTAGTATTTAGGGTTTAGCCCAATTTTGGCTCTGATACCATGAATAAAAGTATGTCGCTACTTTTTCATTAAGATTACGAGAGTATATATACAAGTTACAGCTTCCTAAAGACCTATCTAACTTAACCCAAAAGATATACATCCTATAACAAATATAACAAAAAAGAAAAAGAAAATGTCACTGGTCTGGAAATCCATAACATGATCAACCAGAAGGAAATTATACTTCAAACAAACATAACTTCTCATTATCCTGCACTAAGCTCTATGTTAGGTGTTCTTCTATCTATTAAAAGGAATATTTATTATCAAAAAAAGAGTCTGCCTTCAAGTCATAAAAAAGAATACTTGGTTGCATTTGATACCCATAACTCGATACCACACTCCCTTAATGACCACACATGTGCCATGCGTATTCACCATTGTTAGCATAGGGTTATAAGTGTCCATCTTCCATAGCATGAATATTCTTCAGGAGGATCTGCAAAACACTAGTTTGACATATACGAGTCCATTAATGCAGTCTTGATATGATCAAAGAATGTGAGCTATACGAAGTAGAATGAACAGAAACAATTGAGAAATGAGGAAACTACCATTAGAGCTAAAATTTAAGCTAATAACCACTAAATAAGTTTAGAAAAGTGAGCTTCACTATTATTATATGATTAGCCAAATGTCTTGCCATATACCCCGCACGTGCCAACTATCAACTAAGGAAGGAGCAGCGTGTAGGGTAAAATTATAAAATGATCCTACTATTTTTGGAATCTTACAAATTGGTCCTACAAGTACAAAATACAATATCAATTCAATCACTACACAATACAAAACAAATCAAAGATGTTATCTTCTTTGTTGGATCATCCAATACACCACTTAAGTTAGGCAATGAATATCAAGTAAACCTAGCTTAGCACTGAGAAACTTAAATTGATTGATAGTTATGTTTTTAGTAAACAAATTTGCTAACTAATATTGAGTCTTCATGTGGAAAATCTTTATTAATCCTTGATGAACCTTTTTTCAAACCAAATGACTATCAAGCTCGATATGCTTCGTGCACTCATAGCAAATTAGATTTTTGGCAATATGGATAGCTGACTTGTTATCAACTAGGGCTGGACCTGCAATCTCTTCCTTATGTTATCAGAGCTCACATTCTAAAGCGAGCTTGTTTTAACTTAGAAACCTTAACGTAGAGAAGCTTTAAGGAAGCTTTAATGGCCGAAAGTCCATTTTATCATGGAGTTTGTACTCCAAACACTCCGATCATATCCAAAGATGCTCCAACTGTACTGAATGTCTTGAGTTCTAGTAATAATTGAGATCCTTCTCTCTTTTTTATTCATCCAAGTGAGAATCCAACATCAATTTTAGTTTCACCTCCACTAAACAAAAATAACTACCATAGCTATAGCAAATATATGCAACGAGCCCTTAGATCAAAAAAGAAATGGCCACTAGCTAAAGAAATATTCAAACCACCTAATTTTAGGGGCGATGATTACTTGGAATGGGAAAGTTGCAATAATATGGTTAATAGTTAGTTAATGATGTCAGTAGAACCTTCAATTGTATATAGTGTTAATGGATTAGATACTCTGGAAGATGTATGGAAAGATCTGAAAGAGAGATTTGGTATGGATGATTCGATTCAAATTGTGTGATTATAGATATAACTATGCACATTGAAACAAGGAGGTTTTTCTGTGATTGAATATTATACTATTTTGTACACTTTGGGATCAATGTTGTCAATTTTGTCCTACCACTCTCTGTAAATGCATGGATAAAGAAAATGGATCGTCTAATTATGAATCAGTATGTTCCATAAGAGTTTACTTGTAGCATGATCAAGTGATCAAGTTTTTTGGGTTAAAGTAAGAATTATGATACTTTGAGATCATAGATCATGCTAGTAGATCCTCTCCCAAACATGAGTATAATAATATATCCTACTCTACAACATGAATACTAGATCATCAGTTCGAGTCAGATGCCTGTGATTAGAGCTGTAAGGTTCAAAGAATCGTCAGTAATTGGAGCTACAAGTGCTAAGAATTTTGGTAGTCATAGGAGGAACTGGAATGATGGAAAGAAGTCTATATGCACTTATTATGGGAAGGAAAGACATATAGTTGAAAAATTCTATCGAGAGCATGGTTTCTCCCCTAATTTCAAGTTCACGCATATGCCTTCTTACATTGCACAATCTCCAGGCTATCACAATAGTAGTTCTAGCCCTTTTAAAGGACCTGTTCATTTTGCATATACTTTTAATGTTCATGTTCCAGCTACTAATGGTGCTGGTGGTGTAATTGGATCTGAAAGCTCTCATTCTTCAATGACAAACTTTAACAAGATGAGGCTTTCAACAGATTAGTTCAATCAATCGTTGGCATTGTTTCAGCAATCTTCTGGTGTGCCTAAGTGTTCAGTTCCTAGAACAATATTGGAGAT
The DNA here is from genome assembly GCA_012979155.1 of Hypericum perforatum. Lineage (NCBI taxonomy): Eukaryota > Viridiplantae > Streptophyta > Magnoliopsida > Malpighiales > Hypericaceae > Hypericum > Hypericum perforatum. The sequence continues at coordinate 341,101 of SOPF01027330.1, forward strand.
CAAACCGAAGTCCATTCTTTCCATAAACATCTATTTTTTGGTAAATGCTTTATCTTATCGAATAGAGCTTACACTTCTTCTTGTCCATCTAGTACTTGGATTATAAAATCAGGTGCCTCTAATCATATAGCTTGTAGTAATCAATTTTTTGTAGAAATGCATCCTATCATTAGCACCAACATTGTCTTACCAAATGATAAACAAATTACAGCAACCCATGTCGGGACTGTGAAGTTTTCTGATCATTTATTCTTGTTTAATATCCAACTAGTGCCAAGTTTTAGTTCTAATCTAGGGAAAAGTCCTCTTAGGGCCCTTGTGGTTTGACCCATTCCCAGATAGGTCCTTGAGGTTTAAAACGGCGATAATCGGTCTCCGTGCTTCTAATTTTCACATCTGAGTCCTCCCAATCTGGTTCGATTCGAAAATCCAATGTTCAATCTCGCAATTCTGGGGACAAAAACGCCGATTTTCAACTCCAGATGACTCACCAAAGTGTCTTCGACATGTAGATACCAGTTTCACATGTTTTTGTCACCTGAATTGCGAGATTAAATTTTGGATTTTTGAATTGAACCAGATCGGGGGGACTCATATGTGAAAATTGAAAGCATAGGGATCGGTTATCGCCGTTTTAAACCTCAGGGACCTATTTGAGAACGGGTCAAACCACAAGGGTCCTAGGAGGACTTTTCCCTTTAATCTATTATCAATCAGTAAGCTCACTTCTCATTTTCCCATTTAGTGCCAATTTTATCAGACAAAATGGCCGAGTGGAGAAAAAATATCAAGACATTTTTGAACATTGCATGATCTTTGATTTTCCAAGAACACATGCCTACTTGAATCTGGTATGATGTTGTTATGTTAGTAATTCATGTAATCAATCGATTACCAAGTACTTCATTAGATAATCGCACTCCCTTTCAGATTCTCTATGGCAAGTAGCCCAATTATCATCATTTGAGGATGTTTGGTTGCTTGTGTTATGCATTGATTCTAGTAGCTCATTGGACCAAGCTCACTCTACGAGCTCGTCAATTTGTACTACTAGATTTTCTAGAAGGGATGAAGGGATACAACTTGTATAATCTTAAAATGCATCAAGTAGTTTTTTTTGTGATATGATCTTCTACAAATGGTTATTTCCATTCCATGAATCTCGTACCTATGTTAAAACCTACAATCATGCTCTCTTTTTTTACGATTCAGCTCATCTAGCTCAGTTTGAAGATCTCAATATAATTTGCAAAAATCTTTGCACCTACAGAACACAGGTTTACAATCTTTGAATCTACAAAATCTAAATCTGCTACATCTAACTTAATCTACTTTGCCTCTTGCTCTTACTATCTTATTGCTTAAATTGCGTACTTCTCGTATGGCATTAAATAGCATCCCCTTCCTTCCTCTCATAATCATTTGCAACATTATAGTTACAATCTGCAATCTCCCCTATCATCCCTGTAGTCTCCTATATAGACGTTAGAACTACATTCATCATATAACCACATCCACCACATCTATCTCTTAATACTCCTTCTACCAATCATAGAAGATCCACCAGACATAAAACCTTACCCACATACCTCAAGGACTATGATCAACAATGATTCCCTTAGGTCAGTTAACTCTTCCTTCTTTTTCTTCCACCCTTATCCATTAGAGTCATACTTTATTTTGTCAAATCTTAAACCAAATTATCCATTAGAGCCATACATGATTTTTTCACATCTTACCCCACATTTTAGAGCTTTTAGTATCTTGATAGCCAATTAAATCAAATCACAAACCTATGAATATGCTGCTAAATAGGATTGCTAGAAAGAGGCATGCAATTGAAACTTTTTGCCCTTGCATAGAATAATATATGGATCTTAGTCAATCTTCCTACTAGTAGAAAACATATTGGTTGTAAATGGGTGTTTAAAATCAAGCAAAAGGCAGATGGTTGCATTGAAAGGTATATAGATTGTCTTATTGCAAAGGGCTACATTCAGTCCTTAGGGATTGATAATTTGATACTTTCAGCCCAATTGCTAAAATGACTATTATCCTCACCTTGCTTGCTGTTGCTGTGAAATTTTTTTGAGTTCTTCAGTAGTGGATGTCAATAATACTTTTTTCCATGGTGATCTCTCAAAGTAAGTTTACATAGTTGTTCTTCAAGATCTCATCTGTAGATTCTAACAAAGTATGTTGACTTCAGAAATCACTTTATGGATTAAAATATGCCAGTCATAAATAGTTTCCTAAACTCACCTCGATTCTTCTTAATGTTGGCTTTATTCAGTCTAAGAGTGATCAATCCTTGTTCATACATACTCATTCTTATTCAGTCACTACTTTATTAGTGTATGTGGATGACATTATCTTAGTTGATAATTCTACAACTATGATTAGCAATATTAAACACCATATGGAGAAGACTCTGAAGCTCAAGGATCTAGGTTCTCTTAAGTATTTTCTCAAAACTGAAGTTGCTCATAATTCCTCTAGGTTCTCTTTTTACAAATTTACCATGCACACTACTCCTTCTTAGCTGATAGTTTGCACGCACAGGGTATATAGCCAATCATATGGCTAATCATGAAATAATGATGAAGCACACTTTCCTAAACTGATGTGGCAGTTATTAGCTCAAATTTTAGCTCCAATGGCAGTTTTCTCATTTCTCAATCATTTTTGTTCGTTCCACTTTATGTAGATCATATTCTTTGCTCTCATCAATCTCTTACTCAAAGGAAGAGATTAAGTGTTGGGTATGAGAATTGATCCAAAGAGCAACAAAAGTTGGTTAGGATGAATATAAGTACGGGATAGAATGTTTAGGTTAAGGAAGTAGAGACCATGCGACTACACAATTTCACCAATCACCTTTGAACTAATTTGGTTCTGAAAAACACAGACATTATGATAAAATTGGACACTAAATCAGAAATAAGAAGCGAGTTTACTGACTGACAACTTCATAATCCTGACTTGAGTTACTACAATTTGTTTATCATTTGGTAAGCAATGATGGTATTGGTGATAGCATGCATTTATATAAAGAATTGATCACTACAAGCTATATGATCAGAGGCATCTAAATCTATAACCCAAGTATTGAATGGATAAGTAGAAGTGCAAGCTCTATTAGATAAGATAAATTGTTTACAAGAAAATGAATGTTTATGGATAGAATTGACCTGAGTGTGATCTGGAGATGATATTCTAGGCACACCAAAAGATTGCTAAAATAATGTCAGTAACTGATTGAGCTGATCTACTGAAAGCCCTATCTTTTTCAAGCTTGTCATCAAAGAATGAGAGCTTTTTGATCCAAGTAGACCACCACAACCACGAGTAGCTACAACATGAATATCGGAAGTATCTACAAAATGAATAGACATTGCAAAAGGACTAAAACTACTGTTGTGATAACCTGGAGACTGTGCATTATAAGAAGGCTTATGCGTGAACTTGAAATAAGGGGAAAAACCATACTTTCGATAGCATTTTTAAACTATATGTCCTTCCTTCCCACAATAAGTACACACGAACTTCTTTCCATCATTCCAGTTCTTTCTCTGAGTGCCAAAATTTTTAGCACTTGCAGCTCTAATTACAGACGATTCTTTGGACTTTGCGACTCCAATCACAAGCATCTAACTCAAACTCATTATCTGATATTCATGTTGTAGAACAAGATATAGAATTCTACTCATATTCGGGAGAGGATCTATTAGCATGATCTGCATCTCAAAGTATCATAATTTTCATTCAACCCGATCAGAAACTTAATCATTTGATCATGTTGCAAGTAAACTCTGATAGAATGCACTGATTCACAATCAGATGATCTTTTTTTTATCCACACATTTTTAGAGAGTGATAGTACGAAATCGACAAAACTGATCTCAAAGTGTACAAAAAGCAGTATACTATTCAGTCACAAAAGGACCTCCTTGTTTCAATTTGCACAGTTGCATATGCTATCGCACAATTTGAATTGAATCACCCATACAAAATCTCTCTTTTAGATCCTTCCACACAACTTCTATAGTATCTAATCCATTAAGACTCTATACAATTGAAAGTTCTACTGACACCATTAACTAACTAATAACCATATTATTGCAACTTTCCCATTCCAAGTAATCATCGCCCCCAAAATTTGGTGGTTTGAATATTTCTTTAGACAGTGGCCATTTCTTTTTTGATCTAAGGCACGTTGCATATATTTGCTCCAACTGTGATAGTTATTGTTGTTTAGTAGAGGTGAAACTAAAACTGATGTTGGATTCTCACTGGATGAACGAAAAAGAGAGAAAGATCTCGGTTATTACCAGAACTTGACATTCAGTGCAGCTGTAGCATCTTGGGATGTGATCGGAGTGTTTGGAGTACGAACTCCATGACGAAATGGACTTTCCGCCATTAAAGCTTCCATAAAGCTTCTCAGTGTTAAGGATTCCAGGTTTAATGAAGCTCGCTTTAGCTTGGGAGCTCTCATACCACTTCATAATTTATTTATTCGTGTGCACGAGAAACCAACTATTAGCGTCAGTTTGTAATCGAACATAGCAATTTAATCCACAATCATTTCGCACAAATTACTTTAATTTTTTTTAAATTAAGATCTTTCGTTTAAAAGGTAATACTCACATTATTACAAGGCGATCATACAAAAGATAATCCAGGTTGGCAAACTAGGCCATTAAACATAATTTCCTGGAAGTCAATTACTACTGCAGTTTGTTGATCTCCCTAAAAAACACCATCTTAAGAAAAGAAAAAAAGAAAAGTAACACCCATAACGATGAGTGTCTTCGTCGGCATCACCCTGTCCAGAGGGGGGAGGACTAGAGGCGGTGGCACATGTGGCGCTCGAATGGCGACTATTACATGTTTCATCGACGACATCTCTTCCACCCCTGAAGGAGAGGCACCAAGGAAGTTTTTCGAACTTGAATATTTTTTTGAAAGTGGAATTCTAATATAAAAGAGTCGTTCGGTCGTCTAGTATGTCAATGGTAGTACTATACAAGGATATATATAGAGCGTCCAAGTAGATTCATTCATGAACTTGTTAACAATTTCTCCTTCTTCAACCCTCTATTCCTAATTCATCTTAACAAACAGGTTTGATATTTAAAACGTCTCTTGTCGTTGGGTTACAAGTCATTTAACAATAACATCATAGTTTGTATCATATAGGTACAACATTCATAATAAAAAATAATACTGTTACATACGATGATTCGACCAACAATACAGAAATCAAGTGATGTGGTGTGACCAGGGAACCCCAAATTGAGTGATGATACAATGTTTGAAAGTTGATGATCATTTATGTCATGGCTGGGTTCAATAGCCTATATCCCCTACCAAAGAACTGGAGGCTTCTTCTTGTTTGATCTAATATTACCAGTTTTATAAACTGGTTCCACCTGCTTGGCCTTAATAAAAAGGCTCCAGACTTTGACATAGTGACCCATCATTCCTTTGAACTTCACCAACTCTAGCTTCTGTTTGCTCACTAACTGGAGCTGTTTCTCTTCCTCTGTGAAGTGCTGCCCTAGAGAACTCCTTCCGGGTTTGCCATGATCGCTTGCCTGCTCATTCACTTCCTTGGTATGTTCTTCCTTGCTTCCAGTGATGCTTGTAACCAACTCTTGCCAGCTCATGTGGTCATTTTTCTCTTCTCGCAGTTGATCCAATCTCTTGACATCATTCACGATGAAGGCTTCGTTGAGGGTCACTCTAGGCTTCCTCGTCCTTTTCGACATGGAAATGTCGTAGCGATGTCTTCGCGGATTATGCTCGCCATCATCACTTCCTCCCATCTGACATTCCACTCTGACAATGAGTAACAAAGGCGGTTCAAGTCCTTGATTTAAAGACTTGGAAATGGCGTGGTGGCATGCTTTAAGAACCCAAAAGGAAAGGGGAAAGTACAGAATTCATGTGGTTTAAGGAGATAACTTGGTAGACAATTAAGGTGGTGGTTTTAGTAGAAGGTGAAATAAAAGATGTAATGTCCATTTTTATGCTTGCCCATCAACGCTAACATTTCCACAACTACCTCTGATTAATAGCATAAGAAGGTGAGGATGTTAAGTAATACCAAACAGTTTAAAGGCCTTTTTAAGTCTGGTTACTTTTTCTTAATTGGTCATCATTACCACGACCACCAGCATAAATTTTAAACACCACCCATGTACTCTTTGATTTCAAGCGATAATATTTACATTGATCTTTCAATAAAACTTAGAACATGTATAGCAGTTAATGTTTTATGAATTATGACAACTTCCGCTATAGCTTTGTCCTGTACAGGATAAGGGGGCAATTAATAAATTTGACAATGGTTGTAGCGGTTAAATATGACATTGTAAAATCAAAATAAAATCTTCGTTCAAAATAAAATACAACATAATCCACCTACTCCCCCTACCGAGCATATTCATGATGATATTTTAAGGGTGACCGTGAATCAATAGAAGTTCAGTATTACATAAAGTGAATTAATTAAATCAGTACCCAAAAAAGTCAATATCTTAATAGTATGTAGGCCCCTTCACCCCTTTCTAGAAGGCCCAGTTCATCAAATTGTGCAACAGGCAATTCAATAGGCTTTTTAATAAGTTGTCGTGTACATATTAGTGTTAAGATACTGCGCCTTTATTTACTTATAATATAATTCTTCATACCGAAATAAGATTTTAGGAACAAAATTTGATCTTGGCTACTAAAGTATTTCAAGACATTCGTTCAAAGTAGCCATTCTGAATAGAACAATTAAGTTGAATAACTTAGGAATACATGGGAAATTGCACTCTAAATAGAGTTCTATAGTTTCCGATCTAAGTAGAGGTAATTTAAAAACGATCAAGGCTACCTAGCTAATAGGTGAAGTATTTCCATAAATCATAATCGCAATGCTCAAGAATAGGACGTGGATCCCTAAATCGGATTTAATTTTACTTTTTTTAATTAATTTATAATCATATTAAAATATAATACAATTACTTAGATTAAAATAAATTACGTAAATGGGTGACCACTTATATTTTATTCCATAAAATACCACCAAATACGTTACCCTTCGCGAATAGGACAAATATATGGTTAATGACTTCTAAACGATAGAATAAAGCAATGAAGTTTGTCCAAATGAGGAGTTAAAGCTTTACGGCCTAATTTTTTTTTATTCAATGAGTCACTCTTAAAAAAAAAATTTTTAAGATCCTATTCTAAATCCTATTCTATTACATCAGAAATGTTTATGCCAGGAGTCGAACCCTGGACTTCATCCCACCACACCCCACCCCACCCCACTCCACTCCAATGCTATTGGACCAAATAGTCACTCGGCACTCTTAAATAAAATTTCAGTGTATTTGAATTGTGTTATTATATATTATAAATAGTTCATTTTTAGTACCAATAAATATCTTTTGGACATCTACTAGGTTTACTGATAAATAAATTGTGTTACATTTTTTACATGTGATACAATCTCCAAATACGATTTCTAAATCTATAATTAATATTTGATTAAATTACAGCTACGTAAACTGTGTTTGATGCCTTCAGCCTGTTACACGTGAATGTATTGGAACTAGAACCGAGATAATAAAACATTGTTGATGTATCTTGCTGAACTCATATTAAATTATGTTCCTAATATAATGAATGCAACGGACTGTTGCGCGTTCTCTGAAAAAACTAGTGGCCTTTAAGATGTATTTTCTTGTTTGTATTTTTTATTTTTTGATAAGTAAAATTTAATTTGTCCCAATAAAATACTATACCACATATATAACACTAGTACATAAGTCTCCTTCTAACTATTAAATAACGTTATTTACTTTTTTGTAAAAGAGAAAAATGGTAGGGTGCAGAAGAAAGATATAAATAATGCTAGTATAGCATGGTAGACTAATCCCTTCCTTGTATCCAAGTACACATCCAAACAAATGGAGCGAGAGGACGCATCCAAACAAAAGGAGGGAGGGGATCAAAACTCGACACAGCCAAAAGAGATTTATCGAAACGTACTTTTTCTTAAACAATCTAAAATAATTTCATTAATCATGGGAATTCAAAATAATTAAATTTGCCACTTCTGGATAATTAGAAACTCAATTTTTTTTGGAGTGTACTCAACCTACATCGTTTGTTTAAATAATTAACAACACAATTATTTGAGAAAAAGTATGGTGAAAAATACAATGTGACAAAACTTCAATAATTAGCCTAATTTTATTGACTATGAATTCAAGATTTCAATCCACGGTAGGTGTAGAATCACATTAGAAAGTGAAAACAACCCTACAATCAATCTTTATCTCCACATTAGAGCAAAAAGTCACTTCCAAACTAGGAGTAGTCCACAAAGTTTTCTATTTGAAAATTGAAGATTTTCATAGAGAACCTATCAACAGACTAGAATTCAGAAAATGAATAAAAAGCCATAACAACAAAAAGAGAGAATCATTTTGAACACCATAAAAATAAGCTTGTTTCTAGAGTTCAATATAGCTCAACAAATATACATGACAAGATACACTATATTCTCAATTTCAAAATCACGTCAAAGATTGTGAATACTAGCTAACCAATGAGCAAAACAAATATGCGAGAATAATTAAGCATTATTGGCCAAATTCACTAGCAAGGTATTAGAGCATACTTCGAGAGTACATTGATAAATGAATTGTCCTCCCACCATAAAAACAACTTTGAACTATGGCGGTTGTTTTATTTATTCTAAATCCCTTGTCCTATTCCTTACTTAAAAGTTACACTAATTTAGTTAGTTGGCATAAGTTCTTCTTGTATTTAAGAAAAAGTATACTTAAGTACCATGTAATTTGCTTATTTATAAAAGGAGACCGTGTATTTATTTTTCAAATTCAGTATCCGTAGACTATTTTTTGAAAAAAATTTAGTCTTGGATAATTTGGGTGGGTGCTCGACCACATGCAGCGTCACGTTTGCGCCATGAAATTATTTTCTATCCTATTTGTCATTGCAGAAATTATAAAATGAAGGTCACATGGTGAGTGACAAATTACTAAATTAACATATAATTTAAATTATAATTTTTTTAACAAAACCTTAATTTTTTAATACCCTCCTCCTCTTCCTTCTCCTCTTTCTCCTCCTCTGTTCTCCTCCTCCGCCCCCTCCTCCTCTTTTTCCTCATTCGCCTTCTTCCTCCTCCACCTTCGCCCCCTCTTTTGCGTGCTTCTCCTCCTTCACCCCTCCTCCCCATCTCCTTCCTCTTTTTGTAAAAAAATATATTTTAAATAATGTATAATTTAGTATTTGTTACCCGCCATATCACTTTCACTTTATAATTTTTAAAATACTTTTATTTTTGAAAAAGATAAGCATATATATTAACAAGGGCAGTCTACATTAAACAGAATGTCAAGTTCGATCGGGTGACATGCCACCCAATCAGGCAAAAGTAAGTACTAACGAGCTTGGCGACAAAGTCAGTCTGTAACACTATTTAGGAGTCTCAGAATAAAGAAAATAGAACAATTTGGTAAAAGAGCTAAATCGAATCTAATCCCTAATACAATGTGTTTTACATCCCAATCCATAGAAGCTAAAGGGTCATGAATAAACCATTTTGCAAGTTTGCAATCTATTTCGATGATGGTCAAAATGGAAGCATAATCCAATATTATCAGGGCGATTGCTTTAGCGATGGCCAAAAGTTCTGCTTAAAGTGGTGACGTAGCCCTCAAAATATATGTCTGACCTTGTAGTAAAAGACCTTTATAATCTCGAGCGATTATCTATAAATTTGCTTCTATGTGTGAGTCTTTCTTTGAGGCGTCAATGTTGAGCTTCATGGTGCCATCCTTAGGGACCGACCAGGAAGTAGGCATAGTAGAATTATTCTTTCTTCGATGGTAGACCTATAAGAATTCAGTATAAAGATTAGTAGCATGATCAGTAGTTACAAGATGATTAATCATAATCTCTTCAAATAATAATTTATTCCTAGCATTCTAAATGCTCCAACAAGTATGAATAATAAGGGACAAAGAATAAGTGTTATGGGATCCCTTAAATAAACCACCAATTTTTGACAGCCTGACGAGAAGGTTTTCTACGTGTCTCCTTCCTTGCAATAAAGATAAGTACGGGAATGTCGTCCCACAAGGACTTGGTTATAGGCCGCTAACTCGACTTGATTACTAGTTTAGGACTATGGTTTGGATATTGGCAATGACGATTCTTAACTCTAAGTGTAACTAATTGACACCTAACTACAAGAGACAAAATCCATTTTCTTAACACAATATACACTTCAATCAAAAGCACATGTCACGATTTAAGCACTTCAATCAAAGGCACAAGTTACGATTACAAATTATAACGATTCTAACAAATTAAGAAACATGGGCTAGGTACTTATAACAATCCAAATAACATAATGATACAAGGGGGTTACAAAGTTCAATT
>SOPF01027334.1:0-28208 GCA_012979155.1 Hypericum perforatum
AGCTTTGTTCGAGGATTCAAAATATATAAAGCATACCGCTAATGAAATGAATTGATGTGTGAATATGACATGAAAAACTTAGATTTATAGGAAATTGTTTGCAGAGCCTCACACAACAAGAAAAGGGTTTTCCCTTCTAGATTGTGTAATGTAAGAGCATGCACTAAGTAATGTCAATAGTTTATTGAAAGTGAGGAGATTACACGCCATTGATTATAAGGGTAGAAAATATAATAATATAATATCTTATACTTTTAGATTCGATATATAAATTTTCAACACCATCTTAACGTGCGTTAATTCTGATCATATTGTTCTCCTGACACAATGTTGTTACATCGAAATTTTACGTATACTCGATGTTAGGCAGACATTTATTATTATGTACGTGGATTATGTGATAAACACAAAGAGGGGATTGCTTGTAGAAAATGAGGAATGTTAGTCCACGCTCCCTTTCCCTTCAATGTATCTAATCCATCGTATATAATGAAACCAAAGATTATATGCGTCGAATATTGGATAATCTTCGTTTTCTTTTCTACACGTGGCATTGGGTGATAAAGTTTTGGTTCCTTTTAGTAACTAATTTAGCGACCTTTGTTGCTTTTGGAATTAAGCCAACCTATAAGCGGAAAAGGAATCGTTTAAAAAAGAAAATAAGCGGTAAAGGAAAGATTATGTTGACTTTGTCATCCATTCGAAAAATATTGACTTTAATCAAAAACGTATTGAGACTTCTATAATGCAATGAGCAACCAAAATAATTTTGAAGGTTCCCTCATTAATATTGACATAATATTATTTTATTAATAATATCGCCGACGTGGCGGCCTGGTCAGCTCATGGGCCATGGACGTGTGAAGTGATTGGGCCCAACAACACGTAACCGGCCCAGCTCCCGTCACCATGGTCTTCAGTCGAGGAAAGGCATTCAACGGAAAATAGAAAAGGAAAAGTTGTTTTTTGATTTTTTTTTTTTTAAGTTAAGTTCCATGTGATATTTTTTTACCATTTGATAACTTTCTCTTCTCATTTATGCTAACATGGAAAGTAAAATTTTCCGAAATTATGTAAGAATTGCAACACCTATTCGAATAAATGTTCTATGGCGAATGATAATGTCGCAAAAAAAATTTATTAATCCTTTTCTCTTTTTGTAAATGACCATCTCGTCAACTCACACACTTTAATGGCCAAACAAGAAAAAAAAAAACCACAAACTTGCATTAGTTTCTTGGATTTGGGCGGAGGAGGTCAGGGAAACATTAACTCGACTTGTCACCTCAGAGTGGGGCCCACTGTATTTGCAGGAGGGAGAGGTCAGGATCGTAGACGGACCCACGTCTCGAGATACGCGCTGCCCTCAACTCTTTATTCTGACGCGCGTGGTTTTCAGTACACTGCGTCAGGCGGTGGATGGATGGGTGCCAAGGGGAAAATAATGCGGTGCGTCCTACCCCTTCTAAAACTTATTTTTTTTAAGTAGATAAATTAAGTGAGTTAACTAAATTTTTGAATTTTTGACCGTATAAAATTCGAATTTTTCAAATACAAATTTACAATTTGACTCATTTCTATTTTTTTTACATTTGTATTGGTATTAAAACTTAATTTTAGTCTAAGCATGGTTTAGTGTCAATAACTCTTTAGAAGTTGCTTTGCATTACGAAATTTCAGCCCAATGTTATTTTATTGCATGAAAGTTTTAGTTTAGATATATACAATTTTTGTAATTTGATCGAATATCTTTATTACAAATGTATTTTTATCGTAGTTAATTACTATACACTAAACTTGTTTAATTTTAGTATTAGCTCCTATGTTGCAAGAAAGAATTGTTCTGATTTGTTGATACAAATAATAAAATTAAATTATTCAGGTCTTTTAATTATATTAAATCACTTACTTGAGTAGATATTACTGTTACATTTGTATAAATCAAATAAGCACATAGCTGTACGGAGATGCGAAAATCCAACTTTCCAAATGACAGCAAAGATTAAGCGAATTGGCTCTTTCATGTTATTTCTCCATGTTGTAGTGTTAATAAAAAGAAGTAAATATTTGTTTGCTGATAATTGTTGCTCACTTTCTCTCCCTGTTGTAATTTGAAGTAGAAAATACTCAATTTTCAGAAACAAACATGTAATGTTTCTTTACCTAATTTTTGTGCCCAGTGGAATTGCCAAGCAGAGAGGGAATCCAACAGAAAAGAGAAAAGAGAAAAGAAATAAGCCACACGTGAGGAGAGAACTGTTAAATTCGTTTCTATCGAATAAACATAAAAAAGCAAGTGTCAATATCTGGGTTACCAAACTTGTGCTCTGGTGGCATCAAAATTAGAGTCTGGGAAAAATCCTAAAAATATCCACATTTTGTCAAAATAACCAAACAAAGAAAAACAACATGTCGTACGCTACCATCACGTGTCACTTCAGCTACTACATCGTGCTTTACGCTTCCCCTTCCCTGCCACCCCACTCAAAACGCCTCAGAATTTACTGCATCGTGCAGCGCAGGGGGCATGAACCCGTTAGACTGCCGGCAGCGGAGAAGGGGTGCGCGCTCCCTCCGTCACATAGCGGCTCGTCATAGTGCGAGCCGCCCGCCTCGCTGATCTACGAGATGTCCTGTGTATCAGCGGGACGTCGGAAGACACCTCTTGCGCCCAGCCCAGTCAGCTTTGTAAAAAAATCGAAAAAATTTAGAAAATTTGGAAAAAAATTCTAAAAATTATTTATACTACTGTTTTAAAGTTGAATGAAATTTTTTGTTGAAGCACTCTTCTCGTGCACGAAAGCGCATTATCAATAAGAGGGGGGAAGTTGGTGATGAGCGCTTGGTGAAAGACAATTTTGCCAACACGACAACATATGGAGATGATATATTCTGACGTCGGCTTCGCAAGTACAGATCTTTGTTCCTCAAAAAAGTTGAGGCGTTGAGTGTCACTGATCTGTACTTCTAGCAAAAGCGAAATGCTATAGGGAGACTCGGGGTGTCATCTTTGCAGAAATGTACGTTCGTAATGAGGGTTCTCGCATATTGGGCAGTCGCTAATGTCATTGACGAATATCTGAGGATTGCCTAATCTACAACAAGGCAAGCTCTGTAGAATTTTGTAGAAGGCGTCACGTCTTCTTTCAAGACAGAGTATCTCATGAAGCTCAATGAACAAGATCTGTCTCGTCTACTCCATGTAGCTGATCAACGTGGTTTTCCAAGCATGATAGGAAGTATCAATTTCATGCACTAGAGACGGAAGAATTGTCCAACCGCCTGGAGTGAACAATATGCTGACAGAAGTGGGAGGCCAATAATGATATTAAAAGTGGTTGCTCTTTCAGTGTTCTTCACAGGGGATACATAATTTGGTTGATTAGGAATAGAATGGTGAATATGTAGTTATAGTTATTGAAATAGGTTTGGTTGTGATCCAGATAGTTTTTATGGGTTATGAATTTTTTTTGAGCAATATTCTAGTGGAAATGGTGAGTTTTGAGGATAATTTGGTAGATTTTGAAGATAATTTTATAGATTTTAAAAATAATTTGGTTGTGATCTTGGTGAAAATTTTGAGGATAATTTTGGTGTGTATTTGTTATAATTTTGTAGGGTACTTAGTAGATTTTGGTAGGACTCTCAAATTTGAGAAAGATTTTGACCGAGTTTATTCTTAGCTAAGAGTAAGTTGTAAGATTAGAAATTAAAATATCATAATTTGATTAAACGATTTAAGATTGATCTAATCAATTTCTTCTATAAATTGAATGAGATTCATATGTAAAAAAAATAATACATGTGATTATAAAAAAGATGAGAAAAAAATTATGAATTGATGAAGATAAATGAAATAAGATTATTCTACATAAATTATATATAATTTTTAGATTATGTAACAAATTTTATAAAATTAAGATAATAATAACAATATATTAAAAATATCACAGAATAGTATTAAGAACTTTTGAACAAAATATTCAAAAAATATTTTTTTCCAAAAAAATTGACTACATGAAAAAGTTATGTAGTCCAATCGAGCCACACTTCATCGACGATGGTACCATCGTGAGTACGTGACATCGTGAGCCACACAATGACATCCTACGCACGCTTACACACGATTACACCACGATGTCAACGAAGCACATAATTTCTCTCAATCCAAAAATAACACGTGACATGGGTAGGGCGAAGGCTCTCTCCATAGAGAATATTCAAACTTCACGCGAAACACTAGCATGATAAGCAAATTCCCACGAGAATACCTGCACTCACATTACTAGGGGTGTGCAAATGGGATCGGGATGTCGAGAATCCCGAATTGTTTTCAATATTTGGGATTTTGGGATTGGGATTTTATTCTACAAGGATTTTTCAAAAATTTCGGAAATTTCGGTATTCGGTATTAGTTCGAGATTTTTTGGGATTTTACCAAAATACTGAATACTAAATTGTAATTTTCCATATATATATATATATATATATATATATATAAACGTGGGGATTTTAGCACTGGTTGTCAATAAACACAGTTTTAGTTTTAATGTGAGTTGAACCAGGTTTTAAAATCTAAGTTCAATTTTGACGGGGATATGCATATGTAATCTTGTTTACTGGACAACATACGCCGGCCACAGAAAGAAAAAATTTTGCCTATCGTCTGTTTTTGTGTTGTAAAATTGCAGTTAGAGAATAGCTTGAAAGAATTGGACCAAAAATGGAAATTTTGGTTTTTTTTAGATCATATTTTAATATCTATTCTATTACAACATGCCAGGAATCGAACCCTGGATTTCCCAAACCCCTTCCCACCCTTATGCTTCTGGACCAAAGGTCACTTGGCGAAATTTCGGTATTAATTGCTCTTCAAGTGAGATTTTTTATTGAAAACTTTGGTATTTTCGAGAATTTCAGGATTATCCCAAAATTTTAATGCAGAATCGGGATTATCCCAAAAAAATTTTGGTACGGAATCGGAGTGGCTTTTTTTTACTATTCGATATTCGGGATTTCGGGATCGGGATATCCCGAATTCCTACACATTACCACACTTTCTTAGAAATGAAATAATTTTGCGCCATTTTCCAAAGTAGCCGATCCATCTCCGGCATCGTCATTTTATTATTTTTTTGCAAACTAATTGGTTTTTATTAAAAATTTAGCACACTATTTAAAATCTATTTGTATAAAATATGATAATAATCTTGTTATAAAGAGTATATTGAAGGAGTTGTTCCAGATAAGAACGATGCAATTATGTCTACTTATTGCTTAGAGGTTGAGATAAATATAGAGTTTAATAACATAATGTAAGATCTGGTGATTTAGTGGGATGTTATTACAAATTTTTTTCAGAACATTGATAAGTAAATTTAATTGGTTCAATTATTAGCTAGATAAATTCACTTGAGAAAATATGTTGGCGTAGTATTCAACTGAATTTGATGAATGTTTAGGTCAATTTCGTAGGTAATGTAAATATTATTTTAAAAGTTACGTAGTTTTGTTAAAAAAAGATAATGCTTCAAACTTTACGATAGTCAATTTCAAATTACTTAACTTTTAATAAAAATTGGAAATTTCCATATAGTAATCAGAAAACTATTTCACTGTGAAATAATCAGACATTCAAATAGTATTGACTTTATTACAATCTGAAAGTTACTCTATCAGTTAATACCCCAGAATGGTAGCGTCTCGAGACCATAAAACTTGAATGAAACGGCTAATTTTAAAAGTCCCATTAAATCATATTTTTGGCACATAAATTGATATATTAAAGAGCAATTCTACCCCAAGGATTTCAGAATATTCAATGTATGCTTTATCAAAATTACTTTGAATAATAATGTATAATGACAACATCGAAGATCGAACAGTGTTACTTTAACCACGTCCATAATAATCGTCAAATATGTTTTCCCTCCGAATATAATATGTCAAAATAAACATGTAACTCTTTTCCAACGTTCTTACCGCAATAGTACAGTTAAAGTGAAATTCACAATAATGTTTTCAGTATTGACTACTCCCAAATACACAAAATTTACAGAGACCCACCAAAATCTACTGAGATCTGCCTGTTCCACTCCCCCAAGAGCTAAAATTCACCGATCACCTGCAAAACAATACATACATAGTACTACCATAACATAACGTCGCAGTATATGTACACTTCATTAAAAGTATAATGTACCTTGCTTTTCATCCTCGAGTCTCATTCTTACTCGACTTCTCAGCACTGCCATTACTTTTCTGAAACAACGAGATATTTAAATATAATATTACATATTCGAATATTTATTAAAATTATTTGGATGATAAAAAAATTTCCGTCGACTTTTCTGTTTATGGGTTGCGATTTATCCTTGTCGGATCCATGTAATTAACTCCCACTGCAACACCCGCACAGAATATGATATTGAACGAAAATATGAACTTAATAACTTATCGTATTTTTTTTAAAGATAATTGCAACATAATTAATAATTCATTAAATTACATCAAAAAAATATTTAACAAAGTTATATTTATATTTCAAACTCAATTTTTTCTTTAACCTAAAATAACTCATTTATTTATTTATTTTATTCTGTTCCGTTCTTATAAAACCAATATATTGCGCTCTTGTCCCCTTCGAGACTTCCCGTATTCCCTATTTTCACTACTAGTACTAGTACTACTACTGCATATAGCTTGGTTACTTCTTCTTCTACTTGCTCCCTCTCATAATTCCTACATATATATTTTATCTGGGTCTTTCTTTTCTTTAAACTTCCTCAAATCTGTACAAACAGTATTTCTGTATTAAAACGAGTCTCGACTCGAATTTTATTTCCATCCGTCTAAATTTTTAACAAAACATGTTCGGTAGCTTAGCTAGTTATAATACATAGTTTATCACACACAGTAGTGAGGGAGTGGCATATTTTGGTACATGTATGGCTAGCAATGAGGCCGCCGGTGGTGGGACGTCGGACGGCCGGTCTTCCGTGCCGTCGCTGCCTCCACCGTGCCCAAAATCGCCGCCCAAGTACCCGGACTTGTACGGGAAACGGAGGGGATTGGCTAAGGTTCAGATGCTGGAGAGAGAGATTGGCTTCCTCGAGGTGCGTGGCTCTTTTTACTTTAAGATAGGATACGTTTGTTTTAGTTCTATGCTAAATAAATTTAATCTAATACGTGACAAAAACCATTTATTGTTCTTAGGCTATTGAAAGGGTGCATTAAAATTTTGGTTGACAATGTTGCGCTTTAACAAATATTTACTAGTTCGGTGCATTTTAGATTTTGGTTGACGATTAAAGTAAATTATCATACCCAAAATACATTAAATTATTTTATAAATAAAATAAAGAGATGGGTTGGAGAGATGGAAGAGAATTTTAGAATTTTGACATTTCTTGGTTTTCTTCAATGTCTTATGTTTCAGTAGTTTTTTGAAAGAATTTTCGATTTACCATTGGCAATTAAAAAGGTATTTATTTTTTAGGGTAAAAAAAGTATATCTTCTGCTCCAAACAGTATCTACTTTGTTTGTGCTAATTTTAATCACTCTCCAAATAAATGATTAATTAGTCGATTAAAGCTGGTTGAAACCAGCCTAAACTAGTTTTATTTTTTGATGGAAAATCCTATCAGATAGATAGGAAGCCTTGGCATTGTTTTAGGAGGAAGCCTTAACCGAGGGTGCATTTTATATCAATGTTTATACCATCAAACGCGTAGATCAAATGACAAAATGTGATTTACGTAACTCGAACTTAATTTGATCAATTAGTGTACAATGATATAGTGGTCCCCATGCATTACGAAGAAGTCACCTGCTACGTTCAAATAATTAAACGTCCACACTGACAAATAATCTGAGGCTACATCTCAAATCTGAGATCGATGTCTCAAAAGTCGACAAAGATGGTACCCTGCTTCTTGTGATCAATGGACCATGAAATTGAATCCAGTGCATATAAAAGAGCCCACCAACTGCATGTGCCTGCAACTGGTAATAAAATTGGCCATTTCACGGATTTGCAGTACATTGTCTCCCCTAGTTCTTGGTAGTACCTGTTCTGATTGGAGCTCATGACATCCACATTATCAAGTCTTGTATTGTCATATGACTGAGTTGTCTAGTTCCGTCGAGTTTTAACGCAGATGCATTTTCCGGACGAAAATTCAGTATCCTAGTTAAACTAGAACTTTCTCTTAATCATGTATACCATGAAATAGAAAGAAGTAACCAAATTAGGTCAGCTTTTGTTTGTGGTTCACTCTTCCCTGATTGAAAAAAAGAAAGATTTTCATTGAAATTCTCTATATTGAAGCAGGAGGAACTGAAATCAACTCAAGGTCTGCCGCCTTCATCCAGATGCTGCAAAGAGTATGTTGATCTCTTCAAAATTGACTTAATTTTGGGAAAGATTGTATGCAAGAGGTTCTGCTTATCCAATATAAGTCAGTTATGATCGTCTGAAAGAACATTTTTATAATGCAGAGTCACTGATTTTGTGGCGGCGAATCCCGATCCTTTGATTCCTACGTAAGAGTGCATAATCGTGTTTATTTTTGGGTAACGCTTTCCGAATCACTGCAGATTAGTAATGCCACTGATTTTGTTTATGTTTGATGCCAGAAATCGGAAAAATAGGAGGAGGTCCTGCCGCTTTTGGAAGTGGCTGAGGTATCTGTTTATGCTCCTTGTTATCCGAACATTAACTTTGTTTGTACACACAGTAGCTGAACTGAATGATTTTTTTACCTTGCTTAATGCAGAGGAATACCCTGCTTCAATTTCTCATGGATTTGTTGCTGCTGCTATTCCGGATGCGCTCTCGGCCAAGACCCTTCCAACTGCTGTGCTTGCAATCCGTGCAACTGCTGCTCGGGTGACGGCTGCCCTGCACCCAACTGCCGGAGATGCCTCCCGTGCTCTTGTCCAAAATCCGATTGCTGTAGTAAGCTGTCGTGCAGCGGGTGCTGCACTTGCCAATGCCCTTCCTGCAAAGACTGTTGTTGTTGTAGGGTGACTTTTGTTTGTCCTAAATGCCCCAAGATCAGATGTTTTCAATGTAAAGAAACCTGCTGCACTGGGTGCTGTTTATTCTTCTAGTGAATCCTCGCAGAATTATGTGTGCATTTAGCTGTTCTACAAAAAGTTTCGCTATATAAATCCGGTAATCTGCTGTTCCATCCATAAAGAATTGTGTGCAATCTTGATATGAGAAGAACAAGCTTGGTCTGTGTCTGACGATAATTGATTTAAGGTGAGAACATGTCAATGGTATAGCCAATACATCTTAAGACAATGGATCAAACGGAGAAATTTTGTCGGGAAGACGCAGGGACCTGACAGCGAGTTGAATCACAGGCTATACTGGGCTGGCTACTGATAATTTACGATGCAACTTACATGATAACTAGCAGCGCTTTGTTTATTAGAATACCCTCAGTGGTGCCCTGGATCTTTGTTCCTGCAGTTTTTTTCTTGTCCATGTCAAATTCGTCATTTTGTCCCTTTTTTTTTCACTCGCGTTTTTGTTGTCCTCGTCCTTATATCTATATCAGTTCTACTTCAACTTTATATTTTTTTTAAATGCAGTTAATTTGAATATTATTACTAACTAACTTAAAAAATTAAAATTAATTTTGAAATAAGCAAAAGTAGTTTGAAAAAATAGAAAAAAATATATTAAATTAAGAACTTATCAAATGATAAATTAAAAAAATACATTAAGTATTTGTATAAAATTATAAAATTTAATACAAATTATATAATTACATACTTTTCTTCGATGGCATAAAATAGCATTATTTTGTCAAAATTACATAACTGTATTAAATTACAAAATTACAAAATATTAAATAATTACATAATTTTTACTAAATTACATAATTGTATAAATTAATGATTACATAATTTTAAAGATATTAAATAAATACATAATTTCTGTCAAATTACATAATTACAAAAGAAAGTACGTAATCACTATCAAAGTACATAATTGCTTTTGCGGGCGGTCTTAGTATCACCTTGTTTCAAACTTTGTGGTCTCGCGAGGTTGTTGCTAGCAGCCTCGCAGGCCGTCGTGCTTCTGTTTTTCACCACCATCGTCTAGGCGATCGGAGACGTAGTCACATATTTTTTCGTGACTTGGTTTCAGATTTTTTTTCCTGTAACTTGATAGTCATGAATAATTTTTTCATGACTTGGAAAAAATCTAATTTCTAACGTGAACACCAATTTGGTAATTAAAATTTTTTTTGTGCACCATTTTTTGTGAACAGTGAAAATCGTTTCTGACATATGAAGTTAAGCTACTTCAATTCTCAAGCTGCCAATTGTTGACCAGACGAAGTGAAGCTTACTTCAATTCTCTAGCTCCCAATTGTTGACCAGACAAACATCATAATTGATCTGAAATCGGAATTTATTAAATGTACTGTATACAGATACCAGTTTTCAACTAGGTGGGCCGTTGTATAATTATTGGTTAGAAAAATAATTCACCTTGAGAGTCTGCATGCGTTATGGCCTACTTACTCTCTGGTGCCCATCATTAACTTGTTCTAAAGATGTAGCATCATTCTTTTTCCCGAGTCCCGACATGACAAATGATGAAGGTTGTTTGAAGATAAAAAGTATCCAGATATTCATTGATTCCATACTGAGTGATAAAAGATTTGCAGATTTTAAAAAGAAGGGCATTCTTGCATGGTCCTTAGCTTTTCAGAGGCCTAACTCAAGTATGAAAGCTGAAATAAAAAGCTACCAAAGAACTTTTTAATAAGCTTAGTGTCCAGCCCAACTTAAAAAAGCCCGCCCCAAATTGCACACAGGTAGAGAACTCTCATATGAGCCTCCATACAAACGCAACCGGGCTCCTGACTTGGTGCTGGGCATTTCTCCATGTAATTGAACCGAAGTCGCTGTCAGCATCTGGTTTTAAACCTTTCTTCACCACAAAAGTCACCGTGTACCTAAGCTTGTCACCTACATTCTTGAAAGCAAGTTTGGCTGGCTTCACCGACACCCCGATGGTTGAGGGTGCAGTCACCGCCACATCGTAAACAGACCCTGCAGCCCCTACGTTGGTCAGTACTCGGGTGTACCTGACTAACCTTTTGCCCGAGAACACCACGGAGAATGATGGATAGTTGAGCTGGCCGGGGTCACTGAACTTCCTAGTGCAGTTGACGCCATGCCTCTTGACAATAGCTTGAACGTGCTCGACCGCGTAGCCCAACGAGCATAAGAAAGTGATGTACTCTTCGGTCGAAATGTCGTAGACAAGACCAGGGTTGAGAGCTTGGTGGGGGTCAACGTGACCAGCGCCGTGCCCCCAGGGGGTCGAGAGAGAACCATCTGTGGCGTCGCGCAGCGGGGAGTTGGTGTTGTCGACGTTGTAGGCAGTGGTGATGAGAGCGGACTTGATTGCGCTGGGGCTCCAACTGGGGTGAGCTGCTTTGAGCAACGCTGCTACTCCACTGATGTGCGGGCAGGACATCGATGTACCTACAATGCATAACACAAGTTCGATAAACATTTTATTTCGATAACTAATTACGATTCTAAACTAATTTCTTGTATTCAATTTTCCGTTCAAACTCGAATCATCTTAATTCCGTTTACCTCATGCAAATAAATATGCATCGAGGTGATAGCCAGAAATCACGCATGGGAATGTGTGATTCCACACCTAAGTCCAAAACAGCTGTAGGTCCTTGAAAACCATGCCATCCCATAAGTATTATTAATAATAGCGTCATAAGCACAAATAACTAGGCCGGCACATAAGTCATCCAATTGCTGCCTCCATTAAATCTTATTGCATCATCCGCCTACCTTCAAACCCGGGAGTGGATTCATTGGGGACAACTTTTTAGTCCCCATATGGGGACTACATAAACTCAACATTGGAAAAAGGGTGTTTTAGTAAAACCACCCAACCTTTTTAACAACCCACTTTCTCTTTCCAATTTACTTCCAATTTTGAATAACCCATTTTCTCTCTCCAATTAATCACGTACTGGTTTTTTCGTTATCACGTACTGGTATTCTCGATATAACGTACTGGTTTTCTCTTTATGACATACTGGTTTGGTTGTTATGACGTACTGGTTTTCGCTTTAAGACTTACTGATTTTTTCCTTATGGCTTGCTGGTTTTCTCCTTATGACTTGCTGGTTTTCTCTTGATAACGTATCGGTTTTGTAGTTATGACTTACTGGTTTTCTCTTTCTGACATAGTGGTTTGATCGTTATGACTTACTGGTTTTCTCGTTCAGACCTACTGGTTTTCTACTTATGACTTACTGGTTTTCTCGTTCAGACCTACGAGTTTTCGCTTTAAGACTTACTGGTTTTCTCGATCAGACCTACAGGTTTTCGCTTTAAGACGTACTGGTTTTCTCATTCAGACCTACTGGTTTTCTACTTATGACTTACTGGTTTTCTTGTTGAGACCTACGGGTTTTCGCTTTAAGACTTGCTGGTTTTCTCGTTCAGACCTACTGGTTTTCTCCTTATGACTTACTGGTTTTCTCGATCAACGGGTTTTCGCTTTAAGACGTACTAGTTTTCTCGTTCAGACCTACTGGTTTTCTCCTTATGACATACTGGTTTTCTCGTTCAGACCTATGGGTTTTCGCTTTAAGACGTACTGGTTTTCTCTTTGGTAAAACTACCCAATTTTTTTTATTTAAAGTTTCTCTCTCCAATCAACTTCCAATTTTTTGGGTGGGAAAGTGAAAGGTTTAATTTTTGGATGTTAATAGTATTTCATTTTTGATCAAATCATGGGAAAGTGGAAATGAAGGGTAAATGTCAAATCATATTTTGGGTAGTGGAAAGGTTAAAGGTCAATAATGCCCTTGTGTGATTATGGACCATTGGATCTAATTTTTTTCATATCCAATGGCCCATATTGGTGTCCCCATATGGGGACACCCATTTAATTGTCCCCAATGAATCCATTTCCCTTCAAACCCAAACATAATTATAGACCCACCCACCCACAATGAAAATTGATGTCTATAGATAGATGTCTATCAACATCGCTAGGTACCGTACACTATTTTAAACTAATTAAAATCTAAATTAATTGGTCTAATAATATTCTATCACCGGATTATACAAATTCTGTAAATTAAGTAATGAAACTACTGACAAAGTTGGTTATGGATAAATGTCTATCAACACCATTCTCTATTTAAATCGACCAGAACTTAAATTTATTGATGTAGAAAGTATTTGATTATTAGATAACAAAAAGTACTCTAAATTAATTAATAAGCTACTGACAAATATACCTACCGACATCAGAATATAACCGTTGCAAAAGGAAAGGAAAGCGAAGAATAAAATAAATAATAAATAAAAGAAAAAGAAAGAAAGACAGGGATCCTACCAGACAAGATGTTGAAAGGAGTCTTCCTGGTATCAGATTCAAGTCCCGTGGGTCCCACAGCCAAGGACCAGCCAGCGAGGATGTTGACTCCCGGTCCAATCAGATCCGGCTTCAAGATCTGGGGAGTCACCATGTTCGGCCCCCTCGAGCTGAACGCCGCCACCACCGGCGACGGCTTCACGTTCACCACCGTCCCCCCGAACCTCAGCGCCGCCCTCGGACTCGCCTCCTTCCTCGCGTATTCCCTGATGACGTCACCCATCTTCCTCCCCACTGCCACCGCCGGAATCAGGTGGCTGTCGGCCACCAGCTCCTCCCCGCTCGCGGCGGTGTTGGCGAGTATCATACCCACCCCGCCCGCGGATTTCACGACCTCGCCCTTCTCCACGCGCGCGTTGATTCCACGGTCGCAAAGGACGACTTTACCCTTGACAACCGCCGGGTCGAGGGATCCCGAGAGGCAGAGGTTGCTTGATCCGTTGGAGCCCTTGTTGTAGACAAGGCCCACTGGGCTTGGGCCCATCCCGGGCCCGCTGTAGAGAGAAACCCCAGTGAACTTGCGGTTATCGCCGAGGGTGATGTAGGCGGGGAAGTCGCGGTCGATTGTACCCGCCCCAACGGTCATGATCCAGGGCGCCGTGTTGGCGAGTGACGCGCGCGTGGGCCCGCTGTTACCGGCCGAGCACGACACGAAGATCCCCTTCTCCGTCGCCGCGAACGCGCCGATCGCGATCGTGTCCCGGTAGTAGGGAGCCGATCCGCCGCCGAGGGAGAGGGAGAGCACGTCCACTCCGTCCTGGATTGCCGCGTCCATCCCGGCGAGGATGTCCGACGCGAAGCACCCGGAGGACCAGCACACCTTGAAGACAGCCACGCGCGCGTGGGTCGCCATCCCACGCGCCACCCCGCTCGCGTAGCCGAGCAGACTGGCGTTCGACACCGGGGATCCGGCTGCGGTGCTCGCCGTGTGTGTTCCGTGCCCGTCAACATCCCTTGGGGACTCCTGCTCCTTGCTCGCTTTTCCACCCCCGCCGGTGGCCATCCGGTATCCCTTGGAGAAGAACCTCGCTCCGATGAGCTTGTTGTTGCAGAGGGAAGCAGAGAAGTCCGGGCCGGCCTCGCACCTCCCCTTCCATCGCGCGGGGACGGCCGGCATACCAGCGTCGTCGAAGCTCTTGGACTCCGGCCAGACGCCGGTGTCGAGTACTCCGACGATGACGTCACGCGTAGAGCCAGATGCTGTTGGTAAACTGAGGGAGTTGAACTCGGTGGAGTCGAGGCCGAGGAACTCCGGGGTGCGGGTGGTGTGGAGGGAGTAAACCGTATCCTCGTACACATCCAAAACCTCGCCGGATCGCCGGAGAGCCTCGACCTGAGATTCGTCGAGGGAGGCGGCGAATCCAGGAAAGGCGGTTGAGTACGAGTAGAGAAGCGAGTCAGACTCGGACTCGGACTCGGACTCGGTCCGGAGCGAGTCGAGGGTGGCGGAGTACCAATCGTGGGGGGTGGGGTAGTTATCCGGGTTGGAGTTTGGTTTCATATGGACAATGTACGTCCGCCTACTACCTTCGGCGACGGCGGTTAGGAGTAGGAGGAGAACGAAGAAGCAGGAGAGAGGAGTGGTTTTTCCCATTATACCCTCGTTGGTTGTGGGGGGTTTGTCTTGTGAGTGTGGGTTTAGGGTAAAATACTTCGTTAAATAGAGGAATGAGAGAGAAAGAGAGAGAGAGAGAAGGGAAGTGGGCGGGGTGGGGGTGGACGGCACGGCAGCCGTTTAATTAACGGCGAAGTGTCAGGAAAAGTTTTTTTTGTGTGTGTGTGGATGGACCAGTGAGAGTGAGTGAAAGAGGAAGCCTCACAGTGTTTGGCCTTATATGCACTTCCGTTACCACGTTTAGGCTTCTCTTTTGGTGTTTTTACGTTCCTGCCACTACACTAATATGCTAAATCTCATCTTCAACAAGTAGATCAGATAGCAAAGGATATTATTTTTTTTAACTACAAATAGAGTATTTGATTTTTTGAGAATTTACTGTGTTGAATATGCAGTACAATTCTCGGTAAAAATTGTTAGGTCGTGAACATTGTATGATAAACTAAAGTAATTGAGATTAGATTTGCAATAGAATGACAAGTACAAGCATTACGACCCAATATAATCCAAATTGTGTGAACTGAACCAGAATTCTTGCAGCTGTGACAACTGACAACTTCTTTTTGACCACAAAAGGAAACCGCCCACTGGACATTTGGCAAGACAGGTCCAAATGCAGTAAATCCCGGATGAATGTCATTAATCTGTAATGGGAATACACACCTACTCAATAATAAATCAAACAGATCCAATTAACCATCAGGACGACAAAAATCAAGGTGGTTCAAAGTTGAAACCTCACAAATTCGTGGCATAACTTTCTTTTGGTTTATATCATTGTTTTGCCAGATTTAGATAATTAATTAATTTGTTTGAAAAACAAAAAAAAATCAACACATATTTAATAGGTGTCCGCAGTTTCAATTCAAAACTTGAACTCAAAAACTTAGTTAAAATAAACAACGGTTTTATTGGTTGAGCCTAACAATTTCTCAACTTGCTCCTTTTCATCCACATCATAATCATACACACATATTTACATGCTTATTGCATTTACGTACCTATTCCGTGATTCACTCACATGCATGGAATAGCCATAAATTTGTAAGAATCCGGAAATTCAATGCCCTTCCTCGTGACCTCACGAGTTTATGCTGGTTGGGTTTACACATTTTGTGTGCAGTCGATGAAGCAAGTTGCCTACTAACGTGAGTTGATACATATTTAAAAAAAAAAATTAATTTGATATTTTATAAAATGATAATTTCTCTTAAAAGAATTGATCTCAAGTGGAGATCAATATAAAAATGTGAAAACTATTCTATCCTAATAACTGATAATTTTTCTAAAAATTTTAGTGGTATATTTAGGTCTTAATTTTTGTATAAAGTGATGTTTTGTAATAAATATATATTTTTTCATATTTTATAATTTAAAAAATATTTTAAGTAACGAATTTGTGTTAAACTTATTTGACAAATTTTACATATCCATGTATCTTTTCAAAATAATTATTGTGATTATTTTCTTATTGTAAGAAAATATTTTAATGAAATATAATATTTGAAAGATGAAATAAATTGAAGTTTAGATAATTTAAATATAAGAATTTTTTATTATTTACGCATTTTTATTCAATTTTTTTTAAAATTTTTGGAGAAAAAAATGTAAACTTTTTTTACATGATATAACATTTTTAGTGTGGTATTTTCTTCGGTTCCTATCAATATTAATTTATAGGAATTTTACTGCATAGTATAGAAAATAGAAATTTTTTATGTAGCTTTTTTAGTTTGAAATTAAACAAACATGGTTAAAAGATTCAAACTGGTGGTGTTAATTGATCTCGTCTCTCTTCTATGCACTTTATTAATCAACTAAATGAAATTACATCTAATAAGACCTTTTGATAGTTGATGAACTATTGGTAAAGTTAAAATTAATAAGACATTTGATGCATAATATGATTAAGATCTTAATAATTCTGAAATTAATGAAGGGATGTAAAATTACAGGAAAGAAGCATCCCCACTATTATTTGACACACCGTGTCAATAACGCAATACTTACTAAACACACGAAAGATTGTGTGTACATATGTATGTGTACTCGCGATTGGAATTGTTACATCGCACACATAATTGATCTAAATTGTTGATTTAGTAAAATCTAAATCATCAATCTAAAATCTGAACTATCAAACCTATTTTATACACGTAATGCAATAATTACATATTGCGTTCACACTTACACAATCCTACTTTTCAGCATTACTAATGGAATCCTCCCAGAGAAGTGAAATTTGACGGTTTTACCATAGAGGAACCCGGAAAAGAAAAAAACAGAGAGAAAAGCTCGGTGGCACATTCGAGTAAATATCAGGAAATAGAGGGGCAGATGAAAAGGATGGGCACCTGGAAACCACAATAATCTAGGTCGAAGGGCTAAATCATGCTCTATGGTATGGACTTTATGTTGGTAGTCGTACCGTAGGGGATAAAGATAAATTCAAGGTAACCTCGTTAGAATGGTAACGGCTACATTTTTTTTCCTACAAGGAGTGAGTTAATCGTATAAAATAAAAATTTTTAATATTGTATTATTTTTAAAATTTATAATGATGGTACAACAATTAAAAACTTGTTCAATATCCTATTTGATGTATCTTGGAATCTTATTTAACTTTTTTTTTCACCAGGGATTAGCGGTAAACCTAACTGGCTAACTAGTGCATTATTTACCACAAAAAGTGCAAATTTGACTTGTTAAAGATCATAATAATGCAAAAACGACAACATGATTGCAGCTGAATGAAATTATAATGACCAGCTATTACTTTCACGATACTAAACATCCGATATTTTTTTTGTTATATCCTCACGTATCCAGGCAGATTCTTAAAATATGTCAAAATTCTATAAATAAATAGTTAATATTATTACTTGCCATATATTAAAACTCAAAATATAGTTATATTAAAATAATGTTCTCAAAATATTGACATAAATGTTTTCTGAGTGCCTGCGAGAATTGTTGTAGACAATGAATAATATGGATTATCTAATATGTATCTTAAATTTACAAAATTCTAGAATTCGAAAAAAATATTATTAAATAGTTTTCGACCGCATAGCACATGACTAATTATTAAAGTGGAGCTCATATAATGGGCCCCAACTGAAAATATTATCCGTGGATAGTGCCGCAAATCGAGCAAGGGAATAAAAGGGAAAAAAAAGAGAAAACAAACAAGTACTCATAAGTTATGAGAATAAAACTTCTTTTTTAATTCGAAGTACAAAAGCTGCGAAATTGCTTGTGCATGGCCCTCCATGCCTTTAATTTCCTTCCTTCTTTCTGCAAGTTCTTTGCTAATTTTTGAAGCATTAAACCAACTCTCACTTGAATTTGTTAAAATATTTATAATTGCAACAACTGCGTAAGACCTCGTTACTCGTTAGGTTGATGCATGTACCACTTGCTAAGCATGAAAATACCGGACATAAGCCAGTTACTTCCCATCAGTTAAATTTAGGTTAGAGATCAAGATTTTCTTCTAACGAAGTACGGCTGGAATGTTATCCCCGTCTGAACAAATATTTTCTATACCGGAGAAAAAAGCCATAAAGAAGGGTATAATAAATGAGTGACACTTGAGAAATGGCCCAACTTTTATAAAAATCTAAAAGGATAAACCAATTCTTTAATTTCCATGTGAAAGGACCTCTGATTAATCTAAAGAGCTACTTTATTTGAATGTGACTCCACCCGATAATGCGAGGCCTGACCCAGAACATAAAATGAGTGCAATGTTTGTCACGAGCATGATGAAGCCGTAGTAGGTCGATGAAGGCACTGAGCTCCGCACCTCTGCCAGCTTATCCATCTAAAATCTATTGTATGAAAAGTTTGGTATTATCGGTTTAAAGATTATATTTTTAATATTTTTTAATTAAACTAATCTAAATCTTTTATTTTCTGATTAAATTTTATCATTTATCTATGAGCAAATTGCCCTCACGTTCCCGACCTTTGCTAAAATCACTATTTTCGTTCGTATTATTTCGGAAAAGAGGATTTCGTCCCCCATCTTTGCTTAATTAACACCCTTAGGACCCTGGTGCCGAAATGAGAAAAATTTCTCCGGTACTTAGGGACCTAAAATGTCTCCTTTGTCCTTGCGTTCAAAAGTTAAAAAAAAATACCATCGTGAGAGGGGAGGAGGAGGGAGAAGGATGATAGGAGAAGGAGAATGGAGGAGGAAGAGAGAGGTGGGAGGATAGGTGGAGGAGGAAGAAGGAGAAGGAAGATAGGAGGAGGAGGAGGAGAGAGGTGGAAGGAGGAGGGCAAATGAGGGGGAAGAAAGGAGGAAGAGGAAGAAGGAGGAGGGCGGAAGAAGGGAGGGGAATTAGAGGATGAGGGAGGAGGAGGAGGAAGGAAAGAGGTGGGTGGAGGAGGAGAGAGAAGGAGGAGAGGAGGAGGAGGAGAGGAGGAGGAAGAGGACTTTGTGTTTTTTTTTTTAATTTTTGAATAAGGGCAAAAGAGACATTTTACGTCCTTGGGTGTCGGAGAAATTTTCCGATTCTAGCACCAGGGACCTAAGGATGTTAATTAAGCAAAGATGGGGGACGAAATCCTCTTTTCTGAAACATTAGGGACGTAAATAGTGATTTTAGCAAAGGTTAAAGACCTGAGGACAATTTGCTCTTTATCTATTTACGGTTAGATTCTTTCTGAATCAAAGTGACTAACGAAACAAAACATTAGATTCTTTTTGCAGGCTTCCATTATCCAAATTTATACTTAACAGTTTTGAATTATGGTTATTCTCCATCCACCTTTCGCTTTTATAATTAGAGTAAATATCTTTGGTTATTAAATGACTTTGTTTAATACATAATTTGTTCAATTTTAATTGTATAGTTAGAGCATAAAAAGTTGGTGGATATGTTTCTTGTATAACATTTAAACACGTATATGTTTTTACTTAAACATATATTCGTAGATACGTAAACATGTGTGCAAATCTTGCATTTATAATTTTTTTTAATGGAAAATCAAGCATTTGTAATCAGATCCCATTGGTAGCCGAATATAGAGCCAGACAAATGGGAGCTGCTGGCTTCAGAATGTACTGTAACATGAGCATACGAATTGTTTAAGCAATGTCGCCGAAACTCCATCAATTGAGCTCTTCTGGAATAAGGTCTTTTAATTTGTTCGAAAATAAAAATATTACAAACAAATTAAAACACCATAAAGTCATTTTTAATATTCAAAAAACACTTAGACCAATTATATAAGGTGTTGTCAAATTCATATAAGATTTAAGATTTATGGTTAAATCTTGGCAGATGATGGTATACATTTACTTCAAAAAAGAATATAAGCGTAGGCACATCGGAAGAAGACAAAATTAACACGTTTTCCATTTCCAAGACAAACGTGATTTTCTGGATCGTAACAGCAGTAAAAGAATTAGAGCCAAGTGCGTGAGCCATGGTCCATGGACACGTTCGAGGAAGAGTGAACCTCAAGAAATCGATCAAGGGATACATTCCAGGCGTCTTCTCTTCCGTCTTCGTGGGCTGCACAAACGGGAAAAAAAGCACTCACTTATTAGTTATTGCTTCATTTTTTCAAGATTAAAACATTCATATGTTCTGAGCTATTTCCGGGGATTCGTCTTGAATGATAATCTGTCGCGTATGATAAATTGTGGATAATCATAATCTCAGTTTAATCCCAGTGAAAACTAATGTAAAATTGTTTAGAATTCCGATAATTTTATATGGGTTGTTACAGCTGAGCAGTGTTTTTCCATCTTCATCTCAAATCATCATAAGAAAATTATCCGTTTACAGTTTATAGCCCATTTGTTTTTGCTTCCACCAAGCTACCCTGTACCTCTAGCTTTCAAAAGGATTGAAAATGCTTTGTATTTCAGAAAATGGGTGGAAATGCTTCTCTCTTTTTTTGTAAGATAAGGATTGGAAATGCTAAAAGCTACTTCTCCATCATTACTGGACAAGGGCCACGGTGTTCTTGCTCTTATGCCACAATACATGGACCCAAACATAAATGCTGTGCAATAGACTTAAAAAATGATATTCCATTAACATGTAGCAACAGAACACTGGCCATCATAATTAACAATGCAGCTAGCTTCATCATTGATGTTTCCGCATTGCTTTTGCCGCAGTAGAACATATGATTTCTATTCCATAACATAAAGAAGCCGAAAGCTACAAACCGATATCGAAGCCATTATGAATTCAGGTTATTTTGGAGCAACGCAAACGGAGTCCACCATCGTTGATGAAATCTAGTGGCCGTACTTCTGAAACTCCCATTCGCTGTTATCTAAAGAGAAAGAAGAAGCAAAGGGAGTCAGGAAAACCATAAGGCAGTGACATCAGGCAAGGAAGAAGCAATGAGAGTAATTGAGCAACCAGAAACATACCGAGGGGACAGACTTGACGAGTCTTGAGCCATCGGCTGATGCAGTGGAAGTGAAATGCGTGGTTACAAACTCCTGAAAACAAGTAAAACTAACAATGAACAATTGAACGGGCAGCAAGTTCCATCTTGTAAATAGTGTAGCCATAAAACATCAAGCTCCGGAGTGCCGCAGAGTTTATATAAGGATCACATTTACATCTATGACAAACAGAAACAACCAGAAGAATCCTAGCAATGAAAAAGTCTGGTTCTTGAAACTCAGATGCATCGACGACTCCACGCTTGAAAAAAATAATACGCAACTACTAGCAATGCTAGTGACAAATCACCTTAACCGAATAGAACACTTCCGAGTCAAGATCAGAGTGAGCCAGAAGGAAAAGACATAGTACAGGATAACAAGAACTGAAGAAGCGCTAGTAGCCTCGTGATATTTTCTGGAAGAAAGACTCTAAATAAGAGATCCCCATACAGAAAGATAAGTCCACAACTATGAAAGAACCGACACAGCAAAAATAACTATTTCCCCTGAAATACAATAAGCTTATCACTGTCACGACCTCTCATTCGACATCCAAACCTCTTTTCTTTTCAAAGATTGAACTAGCATGTTTTTCTTTCTACCATTTCAGGCACGCAACTCTTTTATCTATAACTCCACAAATTTAGTTGAACCAACATTCAGAGCACTCACATCTAACCGCCCGATACAAATTTGCAAACAACTTTATAATCCCTACCACACATCAACAATTCCAATGAAACTTATGCACATTAGACTTTAGTACAGCCGCAACTCCTACACCAAAACGCATCAACCCTCCCGGTCTTAATCCTACATTCACATACAGTAAGCTCTCTCCTTCAACATATAGCAGTTGGCAGCCACAATCTAGGCACAAAATACGAAACCACACACGAATGGACAAGTCGCGGAAAGCTAGGGTTTGAGCTACATACCCCAAGCAACGGTGCATTCCTCGCTCGTCGCGCTAGCCTGATTCGCTTGGCACTCAATACCTAACACAATCAAAACAAAACCCTAATCAATCGAGAACCAGAAAATAATCTAGAAAAAAAGGAATTAATTCAGGAACAGGATTCGACACGTACAGAGATCCATGATATGGTTGCGGCAAATAGCACAGTTATCAACCACGATATCTGTGAACAAAACGGCGCCGTCAGTTAACGAACCGAAAGAGGCGGATTTCGAGAGAAAGACGAGAAGGTAGGTTCGGTGTACGTACCCCAGGCCCAGAGGGAGACGGCGTTCCACTTCTTGATCTCGAACCGCTTCGGTTTCTTTCCGGTCGAGGAGGACGGCCCCGCGCTTCCCGACGGTTCTCCGACTCCGGCCATCGGGACGTCCGTTTCCAAGCTCGCCATGCTTCTCTTGTTTTCCCGTGCGGCCGGTCGTTCCAAATTCCGAGCTCGCGCTTTAATGCCAGTACCAGCGCGAGAATGAAATAGGCTTCGGTGTATGCGTTGGCAGGCCCATCAATTTAATGGGCTGGGCCTAGTCCAGTCCGTTTCACGGTAGTCCATAATCCAAGTTCAGGACAATTAGTTTACCTCCATTTTAAAAAGGATACTTTGAATTAAATTAATTGTGTTGCTCATCTCCACCAAGAAATTATTGATATAATAAGTGGTATTTTGCATTTTCCTGATGTTATCAATGATACCCGCTATTTCAATTTCGAGTATCTAAATTTTTCGTAAATTTGACGCGAAAAATCATCTACACATATTTTCTTATGTTTGTTAGACAAAAAGGAATTCAAATAATGAATATTGCTGAAAATGTACACATTGTTTGATATCAATTTGTCACAAATAAACCGTATAAAAAAAATTCACAAATTCACAAATCAATTAACGTTAGTTGAGCTCTGATTATACAAACTACCCTAGTCCATGTGGTGCAAGGGAGAGCGTGACCTTTGGTCCCGTCCTAAAGCCGCATCGGAGTAATTGGAAGGAGATCTTGGGGATCTCAATGGATGCCTATTATTGTTATTATTATGGTGTACTCTATGATGATGTGATTTATGGCTTCTCTCCTTCCTCTCCCCATCATTTTTATCACTTTCCTTGCTTTTGCAATCTGATCCCGTTTCTTTCGATTTCACCGTTTCGGTTGGAGCCGTATACACAAATGTCCCGTTCGGAATATCGACGTAATCTTTGAGCGGCTCCAAGATCTTTACCACTTCGCTCATGGTGGGCCTGTTCCTTGGCCTCTGGCTAAGGCACTGGTAGGCTAGGGCGGCGGCCTTTTGGATCCCGGATTCTGAGTACTGGCCTTCGAGTCTTTGGTCCATTATCCGGCCCAATTTTCGAGGATCCAGTAGCATGGGCCTGGCCCATTCCACCAGGTTCTGCTCTCTTTGTGGCCGACTCTTGTCCACCGACTTTCTACCTGTGAGGAGCTCCAAGAGGACCACACCATAACTGTAAACGTCGCTCCTTGTTGTTAAATGGCCTGAAGAAGAAAAGTCAACGGATTGCTTTATTAGGCTGGAAAAGATATTAAAGGATAATTTGAAAATGTACCAATGTCATAAATCTAGATAGTCATGGAAGTTGACCCTACTATTCAGTTTGAACATAGGAATATTCATATATTTTATGCATCAGTGGAAGCCAACTTTGCTTATGAGAATAGTTCTATTTTAATTAGAATTTTTTGATGGGTGAATATTGTTCAAGTTCCTTTTGTCAATATTCAAAATTAGCACAAACTCTAATGTAAATATTAGTTGGTCAAGTGAATATGATTGTGATAACAAGTGGTATTATAAAAAAATAAAAAATTATATCATAGAAAGTATGCGGTGTGACGGAGAAAGGTCTACGGTTGATTTGGCCTACAAAGACATCTATATATTAGTCCACTTTGACAATGCACAACATTTGACCAGCTTTATGAATAAAAAGACCCTACCACATACGAAATTTTAGAAAGCAAAGTTTTTTCGGAATAACTATTGTTGCTACTAATCATATTTTCTGACTATGATGTCCAGCTAGCTGATCCCACTTTAAGTTTAGACAATTTATAAAAAATAACTAACCGATAATCAATTATCAAATAATTAAGCATTCACAAATTATCAAATAATTTATAATCACCTGTCATTATATACTCGGGAGCGCAATAACCGTGTGTTCCCATGACCCGTGTGGAAACATGTGTTTCTGATCCTTCCGGACCATCTTTTGCTAGGCCAAAATCAGACAATTTTGCGGTACAATCCTGTGAAAAAAAAATCAACAACAGAATTAGCAAAATTGTATATGTAGTGATAATTTTATATTATGATTAATATTCCTAGTTTAATCATAAACAATGGAGTGTTAATTAATTTACCGAATCGAGTAGAATGTTTGAGGCTTTGAAATCCCTGTATATAACAGGCTTCTCCAATTCATGGAGATAACCTAGGCCTTTCGCGGCTCCATACGCAATTTTCATCCTTGTTGACCATGGCAACGTCATGGTAAATCCTGTCAAACCAAAAATAATTCGAATTAGTTGATGATACATTTACTATTGTGGTTGATGATACATTTACTATTGTGTGTCAAAAAATAGAGACTTACTTGGAAACAATTGGTTCTCCAAGCTGCCTCTTGGCATGTACTCATACACCAAAAGCCTGTGATCCTCTTCGCAGCAATACCCAATCAGCTTCACAAGGTGTGCATGCCTCAACTGCCCTAGGAAGATCACTTCCGTCTGCCATAAAAAATAATTAAGTTAATTAACTGATTACAATTGTTATCATTTATAATGGGTTTGGTTAAGGTTTTGCCTAGGACGTGGAGATTCTAATATTATGTTAAGAGTTTTCATTATTATCTTCCAATGACACCCATTTGATCATAAATTATACTTGTGCAAAATTTGACTGGATAAATCTTGTCGAAATAAGGGTATTCAGATTAGACTCTTGCAATGTATATTGAGAAATTAGTTAACTCACCAGCCATTCCCTATGGCCCTGTGCACCTTCCAAATCCAAGAGCTTAACGGCGACAGGTTGAGCCTTAAGACCGGGCCTAAGCTTGTCGTCGATGAACCCTTTATGAACCGGTCCGAACCCGCCTTCTCCGATGAAGTTGCCGGACGAGAAGCCCTGCGTGATTAGCTTGAGCTCCTGGAGGGTGAACACATGGAGGTTCGAACCGGCTAGAGAGGTCGAAAGGTCGTCGGAGTTCCACGTACCCGGGTTGCTCAGATCGGTAATGGACACTCTCTGGAACGAGGATTGCCTGGAAACCTTCGGCTTGTCGGGACTCCTCGGCTCGGCGATCACTTTCTGATCTTGAACGTACGGTTTGAAACAGCTCGTGAACCATGAATACTTTAGGACCGTCATCTTAGAAATTGGTTAAATTGTTTTAACTTAGTCTTGAAAGAAGAATTTTTCTTCTTGCTTTGGTCTGTAAGAAATTGCAGAATTTAGCTACTGGGTCGTCATTTATTTTGGTGGTGATCGATGGGAGTAAGAGAGTGGTGAGGTGAGAACATGTATATATATATTATATAGTAAGGTTTGGAGGAAAAGGAAAATTGGTGGATATTTAAATATTCAGCCTTAGCAGTTTGATAGGTTCTACGAAAACGCGGAGGAGAAAAGAAATATGGCAGCAACTCGTTTTTGTAGGTAAATGGAAACACGCTCAAGCTTTTGATCTTTTCAGTCTGATTTGTCAAATTCCTAGTGTGTAGTGGGAATTGTTTCAAAATAATTTTTATGTACATCAATATTTAACTTTTCCGGAATACATTCGATATTAAGATACTCAATGAATATAGACTAATTTAAATTTTAATATTCAATAATACAATTAATCTAAATTTGAGCATAACATTAAAAATTAACATAACCATCTCAACTTATATATATAATACTATTTTATTTTTAAAAATCTAAATCAATGTTTCTTGTTAAAAAATCTAGAATAATTTTTTGCTGGTCAATATAGTAGCTTAGTTGTCTTTTAAGCGAAATGTAGCTTAGTGGTCGATGCAACGCATGTGTGTATTTCTAGATAATGACTCGCTAACCCCTTTTGACTTTTCCTTGCACTTGACTATTAAAAGGTCACCAAAAAGAAAAATAACTCATCTGTTGTCTAATAAATAAATGTTGGGTTCTTTATTTTTTATTTTTAACACCCATAGACACATAGATAACAAATGTGGGCTTGGGACAATTGAGCTTCACAAAGAACACTATTTGTCCTGACAATATGTAGCTTTGCTATATGGATAATGATTTGTGAATAATGAGAGGTAAATTTTCACATGTGAAAAGTGTAGAGATGAAAATAAAAAAATTATGATTTTATTATTTCTCAATCTAGCGACAAACAATTAATTCGTAAAAATTGTTCTCTATTTTAATTACCCGTAAACGAAAATTTACACTTGACGTGACTAAATTCCTTAAGTATCCTATGATAATAGGAGTATAACATGTAAGTATGTTTATGTTTACAATTTAATGAATTTATTTTATTAATTAGATTATGATCTATAATTATGTATAAAATCATCAATAAACATCAAGTTGATCAGCATTAATAAAATTATATGAAATAAAATTTGGGTAGAGAGAGTTTTGCGACGGTCTTACTCACATGGAAGAAAAAAAGACATTATTGACCCCGAACTAATTATTTTTTTTTTGAGGGAAGACCCCGAACTAATTAATTGAGATATATGGATTCCTTGTCTTTTCGTTGTCCCGCGTTTGGGAAGAAACTAAATAATTGGAAGTGCTTCTAGAACTCGTAATCGGAATTCGTCGTCAGAATACTCCTGCAACTTTGTCTACGCAAACAACAAACATATTTTATAAAAAATAACAACAAACATGTTGGGCGACTAAATTGTTTTGGTTTGAATAAGATGTCACAAGTTTGACCCATCAATATGAGAATAATTTTAAATATTTGTTAATTTTTTTTAACATCTATTAGTCTGCTTAGTATGTGTTTAGATACATGTACTATAAACAAAACTTATATGCATGCATGATCTATTAAATGAATCTTCTTGAGAAAAGTTTATGAATAACCGCGTTATCCGTTGCCAATAGTAGTCTTTTTCAACTTACCTCAAAGAATGAAACAGGTCCCCCGTTGCGACTTGGCACAATCATAATATTATTGCGTCGTTAAGGACTTTTTTGGCGGCTTCATAAAACCTTAAAGTCGTTGAAGTGGAAGCAATATGAGTTTTCATTGATGAAAGGGTCATTTTTCGGATTCGAGAAGGTCGGAGGAAGTAGGTGAACGTGAATCACAAGCTCATGCCATTTGTCATTTTATGTTTAAATCAGATTATATTTCTGAAAAACAACAAAACCAATGTCTCTTATTAGATTTGAAAACCTATGAACATAAACAACGTAATCGAGAAAGTTATTATTAAAGACAGATATGAAAAGGGATCAAAGAAGTGCCGGAAATTTTAAAAAGGGACTAAGGAAGTCGATATTGGCGTAAAGTAATTATCATGGGTAACTTCGAAGCTTAGAAAAACAAAACGACTGTGCCACATTTAACTAAAAATATATATTAGTACGTTTTTGTTTAGACAATGTATGCTTACGAACATTAACAAGAACAAAACAAAAAAAATTTAGAAGGTCCAAAGACATTTATATATTAGTAGTTAAAAATCTCTCGTTATAATAGGACATTTAGAAGGTCCAAAGACA
>SOPF01027334.1:28218-74556 GCA_012979155.1 Hypericum perforatum
GTTAAAAATCTCTCGTTATAATAGGACATTTAGAAGGTCCAAAGACAAACCATGCGCCAGATTTGCTCGGTATATATTATAAGAGCGCCTTTGCTGCCTGCATCCCATAATCTCATCTGGGTCGCAGTCAACTTTCTGACCAATTAATATGCTCCCGGCTTCATTTTTATTTATGATTTGCATGGTCTTGGATGCAGCTGTTTTTCACCAACAACAAAGAAACACCACTATAAATTGTTGCGATATATATATATATATAAATATATATATATATATATATATATATATATATATATTCGTTTAAAGTTAGGTACATGAATCCCAATCCAATAATCCCCAAGGGATTGCTGAAGATGAGGATTTCAATCACAGCACAACAACTTTTACCTCCTCCAATAATTGGGATTTTACCAAACCACCAAACCTTACTTTTTACAAAACGTTGCTATCTATATCTATTGACCTGAAAAAGTTTGGAGCAAGAAATAGTGCGTGGAGTCTATAGGATCGGGTTCTAATCCCCATGATATTAAAGTATATATGAATTAAGACCATCTAATAGAATCTTTATAAATTGGACCAAAATTGACACGTTTTGACGTATGTGTCTTCAACATTTTGCTTTACATACGGTGGATTAATTTGCCATGGAGCGAGGAGTCATGTGGTCCGTAGATCCAGTTTCTTCTGATACCATGTTAAAAAATTCATATTTATTCTAAAATTTTGAAAAATAAATATGTAAGTTTTTTACACATAAGTTATTCTTGTAACTGTTGGTGATTTTAGTGTCATCGATTCATTTTAGTTGCAATGTGATTTACTTGAGACCGATGCGATTTATCGTTAAGCTCGGAAACGAGTTTGGGTAGTGCGGAGTGCACGCTTGTTGAGCTAACGGTTTATCGACCACGAATATGAAGCAGGGGTCAAGGGGCAGCGCCCCTTGCGGGGTCGAGGGGCGGAGCCCCTGGCTGGGGTCCCGCTGTTCGGGAAATCCATATTAATTCTTTATTGGATTTTATATTTTTCCCGTTTGAGTGAATAATACCACCGGTTGGTCGCGTCCCTTTAATCGCCCAACCGCCATTCTGTTTCTTTCCATTATCTCTTTATTAGAGGGTTTCGGTACTCAAAAAAACTGACGAAATATACTCCTTCTCTACTTTTCTGATCAAAGTTCATATTGCCTGAACGAGATTGTTCCTTCTCAGGATTATCCCCGCAAGATATTCTTGTAACCCGGGCAGTGTGTAATAGGGTAGAATAATCTTGTTCGGAAAGTGATCCGTACACGATCTGAGAAGAATCCAGGATTATCACAACCCAACTTAACCAACAGTAACTACTAATTAGTAATGTTATAATCTCTCGCACGGCAAAGAAAAGAGTTGAAGAAATAGAATTTAAAACCACACAACTTGATTGTGTGCCTTGATTTTCAACAAGTTAGATAACTTTTGGACCAACCATCGACCAAACAGTGCAACAATTGGGAACAATAAATAATTTAATTTAGCTCAACAAACCCAATAAAAATTTGACCCTGGGTTGAGAACTTGGGCAGGTAATTTTGAGACAAATGCAAGTGGCAAGTGCTTTGTAGTAGTGTGTTCAATGTCCTCAAAATATTTCCCAGATTAGTTAGGCAAGTCGTGAATTTTGATATGTATGCGTGTTCATTGTCTTATCTAAGAAAATTCCATTAACAAACAAGCAAGAAAGCTGGGTTCCCACATATGAAAAATACTGCATTTTGATTCGGTGTAAACCTATATCGTTGCT
Source organism: Hypericum perforatum (assembly GCA_012979155.1). NCBI lineage: Eukaryota > Viridiplantae > Streptophyta > Magnoliopsida > Malpighiales > Hypericaceae > Hypericum > Hypericum perforatum. Next base: position 30,004 of record SOPF01027334.1, read on the forward strand.
CGACCAAAAAATCTATAGTGTCGTCGCTCATCATAAGATAGATTAACTTGTGCTCAGGTTATAATTCAAAAATGTCAAAAAAAATATAAGTAAAATTTCATTCATTCTAAAATACCAAGTCAGATATTTACACCAATGATACTAAATATACTACATCTTAAATATTAGATACCACGATATAAACACCGAGATAATGGTCTATAGGAACATTAATAGGGTGTCGCCAAAAAGCACTCAGTTATACACCAAGCAAAAGGCAAACCCAAATCAAACAACTTAGCAAAGAACCAGGTTATGGAGGGTCGAAAGACCAATACCGATGGTATCCCCTTGCCACGTCCTTTTATCATTTGGAAGTGTCAAATTTTCTTACAATATTTTAAAGTAACTGCATTTTCATGGACAAAATTTTATCAACGTGTATGAAATTCATAGATGAAATCTATAAACAAGCAAATATGAAGCACAATTTTGCAAATGAATTTCTTTTGGAAATTAATTGTAAATAAAATAAAATTTAATTCATTAAACCAAACATGAAGTTGGTTAAAAGTTACAACAATCTCATGGTTTTTTCAGAGGTTAACAGCATGTTCGTGATCAAAAGGTTGCTCGCAAACCTGGGCATCCAACATGAATAAACGGCCCGAACTCAGGTTTAGAACTTGCAATATTCTTTTTGGGGTTTGCCATATTGTCATCCAATTATGAATTGAATTGTGAAATGGGCCCAAGCCCAATGTAACTAACTAGCTCATATCTTAAGCCAGATAGATCAGTCTTTGTCCGTAGCGGCGTAGCGCGAGTTTTCTGGTCCTACCAGCATTCTGCATTCTTCCTTGTCCACATGATCCAACCAATAGTCCAATACAAGATATTTAATATTTTCCGACTTTACTGGGCCTGGGCTGACACAATTTTTAACATTTCGATTTCGAATCAATATAATCAAATACTTCTAAAATAATATAATTTCCATTGATTGGCCAAGCTCCTTTCCACATGTTTTGGAGACAGCGAGATGAAACTTGTTGGATATGAGAAAGCCTCCGATTTTTATTCTAACACCACAATAATTTTAAGATTTGAACCTTGAATTTACAAGATAATTTTAAATTTTTGTGCAGTTGGGCCAGGAGTCCTTTGGTGAGAAAGCCTCCAATTTCTTTAGAAAAAAAAGTCCCCATCCCCACGTCATGGGTTACAGTTATTTCGTTGTATGTTTGTCAATAATTGTACTGTGACTTTGGAGTCTTGAACTTCACCCTACTCCGCCTCATCCCAATGCCACTGGACCAAATAATCACTCGGCACCCTTGCTATTTTTAAGTGCGCGAGAATGGGCGAGAAAGGTTGTTACATTAATATATGCATTGTTTCAAAAAATGCAACTTCGACATAATAAGCTACTATCGCCGTTCCAGGTTCAAAACTTTGATTAATGATTAGTTTATTTGCACAATGACTCAATCAATTATTTCATTGTCAATAATACACACAATACTTAATTTTAAATTTAATCACTGCACCTTACGCATTATAATTAGTGGGTTTTGTATTGTCACTAAAAAAGACTACTTGCAGAGAAAAACTACTTTCAATATGATTTTCACACGAGGATATTTTTCGAAACTCTCGTAACTTCCCAAGTGGAGTTATTTTCTATCCTCTGTAAGAGTCTCTTTCTCTTCTCTGTGAGAGTTTCTCTCTCTCCTCGTGAGAGTTTTCTCCCTGGTATTCCGTCCTCCCGTCGTTGTCTTTTGCCCTTCGTCGCCCGTCGTCGCATGATGTCGCCTGTCCATCTTCCCGCCACTGCTTGTCTCTCGTCGTTGCCGTCTTTGCCCGCCCTCCCGTGTCATCATGTCGTCAACCACAATCCGCCGTCATTGCCCGTCCACAGCCCGTTCCCCGTCATCTCCAGCCGTCTTATTTTTTAATTGCTTTTGATGTGTGCTTTAGGTTGCTGTTTTTTGCTTTTGTTTGTTGTGTGCTTTAGGTTTATTTGGTGTGTGGTGCTGCTGTTCTGTGTTATTTTTCAATTTAGAACTTCTAGCTCTATGGTTTTTACAGGGACACACATGGAAAATTACTCATTTGTTTGGATTAGATTTTCGCGAAATATGGTTTATTGTTCCCATCTATCTGAATCGGTAATACCATAGCGAAAGAGCTAAACTGTATCCATTGTTTTACACTCCTTATAGATACCGGATAGCTTTTGAATGATTGAAGTCTTTAATTCTAAAAAAAAAAATTGATTAGTCCACCGAGAAACCAATTTTAAATAAACACGGAACTCGTTTCCCCTCGGCCTAACTTCAGAAGACAAAAACACCAAAACGGTGTCGTTGGGTACACCGCAAAGCTAAAAAATCATATTCCACGTCATCTCCTGCGTCACACAGTACCAACACTACTATCCCACGCCTCTGATCAAATCTTTACCCCTCCAACTCCCAAAAATTACCATTCTTGGCCCATTACAATATGGTTATTGATGACTCATTTAGTAAATTAATTATTACGGGTAGATTATTTTATTATAATTATATAAATTTTTATATAATTTGTGAAACTATTATATTATATAATTAGTTTGCTCATTAATTTTTTAAAACGACTTTCATGAATTTTTTACACGTTCAGGACCAAATTCAACTCCTCGGTACGCAACTTACCTTGATTGGACAATCTTACCCCCAGAGTGGGCCCCACTGATAAAGATTCCCCGCTGGCCTCTCTCCGTCCATATAACCAACCACAAGAAGATTCTTCCTCCTCGCTCTTCTTATCCCACTTTTACTCCGGAACAGTAGGAGAGTTACAGTTATCAACTATGGGAGGTCGCCGTTTGACTGTGTTCTTCCTCTTGGCCGTCGCGGCCTCCGTAGCCGCAGGATCATCATCTACCTTCGACGAGACCAACCCCATCAGGCTCGCATCCGACGGCCTGCGTGACTTAGAAGCCTCCTTTCTCGCTGTCCTCGGCCGCACCCGACACGTCCTCCGCTTCGCTCGTTTCTCCCACAGGTCTTTCTTTGACTTAGCGGTTGCTCAACGACAATCGTTTGGCTAGGGAAATAACTGATTCGTTTGTTTTTATTATTTTGGTGAAGGTACGAGAAGAGGTACGAGAGCGAGGAGGAGATAAAGCTTAGGTTCGCGATCTTCTCCGAGAACTTGGATCTGATCAGATCCACCAACAAGAAGGGCCTCTCTTATCGCCTCGGCGTCAACCGTGAGTTTTACTTTGCGTTGACTTTAGAGTTTCTTTAGTAGGAGTTAATTAATTATCGATGATTTTGTTAGGTACGAGGTCTACCGTGGGATTAGATCGTCCTGTTTTTTAGGTTTGGAGTAGGATTTTGCAGCTAATCTTGCGATTATTATTTTCGTGGATCGAATTTGGGATTCTACTGTGTGATGTGTTTGCAGCTCTGTTTTAATTATTATATGGTTTTTGGCTGGTAAATGTTTTGCAGAGTTTGCTGATTTGACATGGCAAGAGTTCCAAAAGCACAGACTGGGAGCTGCTCAAAACTGTTCTGCCACTTCGAAGGGCAATCACAAGCTTACTGAGGCAGTCCTCCCCGAAGCGGTACTTTTCCTCCCCTGTCTGGCTGCTCTCTTCGTTGTTGATTATATATTTTGCTCCAGACTTGTGAGATCATGTTCAGTGCCTGTTCAAAGTGAAATTACTAACTTGTGTGCTACTACCCCTAATGGGATCGTTAAGAATTTAGCCTTCATTTTTGTGGTTGGTGGTGTTGCGTGCAATATCTCGTTCAGGCTGAATTGATTTGTGTGTTTGAACAAGGAAGCTCTATCTAAGTGAAGTGCTTGGTGTTGGTATCCTAGAAGTAATAATATTTTGTTGTGAGTGCAGAAAGATTGGAGGGAAGAAGAGATAGTCAGCCCTGTAAAGGACCAGGGTCACTGCGGTTCTTGCTGGACTTTCAGGTATGTCGCGGTCCAACTTCGGTTTTCATTGCTGGGTTTTCCGTCTTAACTTTATTCTTATGCATCCACTTGAAAAATTTTCATCTGCAGCACCACTGGGTCTCTTGAGGCAGCATATCATCAGGCGTTTGGGAAGAGCATCTCTTTATCTGAACAGCAGCTGGTAGATTGTGCCGGAGCCTTCAATAACTTTGGCTGCAGCGGTGGATTGCCCTCCCAGGCCTTTGAGTACATCAAGTACAACGGTGGCCTTGATACTGAAGAAGCGTATCCTTACCTAGGACAAAACGGTGCTTGCAAATTCACCTCTAAAAATGTTGGCGTCCAAGTACTCGACTCTGTCAACATTACCCAGGTAAGCTTTGCTCACAATTTTCCCAAAGTTTTGTTGGAAGTTTTTATCCGTCAATGTGATTACACTTTGCACCTTCCCTCGTATATTGGTTGGCTGTTTTTATCCATACCTTCTTCTGCTGCTCAAGTCTAGCTAAGAAAAATCGAGTCTAAACTAAGCATCAAATTTTCCACATTCAAATAACCACACAACGTAGTGTTGTCACCTTGTCTATTCGATTTGAATAAGTTGCAGTCATTAACATCTTTAACAGCTCTGTTGTCCGGTAAAAAGCCAATCATTTTTGTTCTTACAACTTTTAAATGACTTCAGCCATCCTAATCGTCACTTAACTGAACATGCATCTTTCAAATGCAGGGTGCTGAAGATGAATTGAAGCATGCAGTTGGAACCGTTCGGCCCGTCAGTGTGGCATTTGAGGTTGTAAAGGAGTTCCGCTTCTACAAGAGTGGGGTTTTTACCAGTACCACTTGTGGCACTACCCCCATGGTAAGTCTTCTTTTACCTCGCATAGGTAGCCCAGGGAATCAGTTTATCTTGACTTGGGTATTACGGACCTAATGCCGTAGTTCACTATTACAATTTTGGTCTAAATGCTCTGTAAATGCGAATAGCAACGCGACTCTCTCTTTTTTTTCATAATTTCCATTATATTGCCCAGTGGTATGCCATTTTTCCATGAGACTGCGTCCTGCCATCTGCTGTGCATTAAGCACATATCCATATGTACATAGGTAGATGGCTATCTGTTTCTGATACTCATCTGCCTTTCGCCAGGATGTGAACCACGCTGTTGTCGCTGTTGGGTACGGAGTGGAAGATGATGTTCCATATTGGCTCATTAAGAACTCATGGGGAGCAAGTTGGGGGCTTGATGGCTATTTCAAGATGGAGTTGGGCAAAAACATGTGCGGTAAGCATCCGAAATTCACTCAGTAACACGTAACTAAGTGCAAAGGTTCTTCTATATCTTTCAACTCAATCTAATATCTCGCCTTGATCATCTTGGAGTACAGTACAAGCGCAATCTGCTATTTTTACTAAGTCTTTTGGCTCTAATTAGATCAAAGAGTAGTTCTTCGTTCATATTGCTGATTTGTGTTATGTTGATTCCTTTTTAGGTGTCGCAACCTGTGCATCGTACCCGGTCGTTGCTTGATCGCAATGTGAACAGACAAGTATGGGAGGTTCTCGTGGATCCGGCCGGCATAAGGCGGCCTCTTTCGTCAGCTTGTTGTATCAGTTGGTCCCTATAGCAGAAGGTCAAGGGTGTATTTTTAGTTCTGGAATTGTGTACAAAATAAAGAATCCAGAGTTGGCATGTAACATATTTAACCTAAGACCCAACGAGCATATTGTCACATACAAATACCCGGGACTTAAGAAAAACTTATTACTTCTCTGTGAACTCCGTACTAGACGCCAAACGTATATACTATTGGTTTCTGTTTCACGGAACATTACTTGAATTGGACAGTGTAATTTAAGTTGGAATTGGACAAAATTTTTAAACAATGACAAATCATTTATAAAATATCTAGCGTTACTAAATTTTTATAAACTAAAACTACAAATTTAATTAACTTAAAAGAAAATATTCCAACTAATGGGCATTGGGCCCAACAAATTCCTCTCGGTCGGGGTTCCAAGAAGTCAACCTCCACCTCCGCGGGCTTGTTAAAAATCCCGCTTATTAATCTTCGATCATCAAATTCAGATCACGATTAACGCCTAAATAGGAAACTCCCTAGCCGAGATATAGAGCGATGGCCGAAACAGCGGTTAGGATAAGAAACTAGTAGAAGCGAGTGGGAAGAAGAGAAGCGGTTATTGGTCAGTACGCGACGGAGCAGCGGAGATGTCGGTGATAATGGAGAGACACGGGAACGTGCCGTCCTCCACTTCTCGTGAAGACAACGCCTTGTAAGTTCTCCCTAACCATTTCCCTTTGTTTCCCGCTCTCGAACTTCGCTAAACGACGTCGCGTGTCTTCAATTTTTTTTAGGTTCGTTGACATTCTCGAGGAGGCGCCGCTGTTTGGCCACCGCAAGTCGAGGAGCATCGTCGGCGCCGTCGTCTACTGCGTCGTACTGGCAAGTGACGCTACTATTGTTATCGAATCGTGTGATTATGTTTGAGATTGTGAAGGGAATTTGGTTGGATTAGGGTTTTTTGAGGAATTGGTTTGATGTTGTGTTTGCTGGATGGTGGTGTAGGCAGGCTACGCTGTTTGCGCGGCGGCTGGTCCGTACATGCTCCCCAGTTTGAGTAATTGGATGTCGTCATTGCTTTGCAGCTGTGACGTCGGCTTGTTAGTGCTCACTGGTCTGTCTCTTAGTTCTCTCTTTGTCGTGTTTGGGCAACTTGAAGGAAGGAGTTAATGACGGGATTTTTTTTCTCTTGCTGCTTCAGGGATCTTCCAGCAGTACTTCGTCTCTCAGGTCCAGAAAATAAGGTTACAGGTCTGCCTCCTCGAGTAACTTCTGATTGCCATTCGGGTGATTGATTTTCTGCTTGTACAATTACTTGTTTTTTATGCTTTAGGAAATTGCTGAACGAGTTGTTCTGTTGTTGTAGGGTTATTATAGTTTCAGCCAGAAGTTGAAGCATATTGTTCGCTTACCTTTTGCCATTACTGCATATGGTGAGAATATACTTCTGTTTTTTTTATTTATCTATCTGATGGACCAGTGCTAGTGATTTTTTACTTAGTTCTCCACTCTTCATTATGCTTCCAATTGTATTTTGGAATGCAGCATAACTCCAGCATGTGAAGTTACTACTGGAAAGTTTGTGTTTTCCATCTTTCCAGACACCTTTAGTTGTATTAATTCCCTTCTGTTATTTTTATTGTTGAAATTCTAGGAACTGCTGCCATGTTACTGGTTATGGCATGGAAACCACACATCGGCATTCTTTCACTTTCTACGTTGCTAAGGTGCTTACTTGACTTAACTGTAATATGATTCATCCACGTGCTCTTTCAATAATATATATTGTTCGTGTTCAGAAACCAGTCTTTTGAACCTTGATGGTAACATACTAGATCCCCGAATCTTTATTTTGGCTTACACATGAAATATGCAGAATTATCATGCTGGCAGAAGCAGTATGTGCTGTGTCCTTCATGAGCATGTATATTGGTAAGTAAGGCAATTATTCAACGTTAACATATTATTTATCTTCAGCAGTATTGAACTTTCTCATTTGAGCAATAGAGGTGGTAATAGTTAAGATAGGTGGGTTCACAACGTTATGTGCCTTTTGCAATGATGCATGCATCTAGTTGACAAGTTCTGTCTTTTTATTCCAGTAGTTCATGAGTTTTGTGGTTTGTTTCGTATAAGATTTAGCAGAAGCTTTGTCTATCCTATAGCTGCTTTCTTGTGAAGCCAGTGTAAGCGAGCATTTGTGTAGAACATTGGTGGATATATCCCTGGTTTATTTGTTTCTAAAACTCTCCCTTTTGCCTTTGTGGTGCTCTGTCTCTATTCTTGTACATTAGGTTACTTGCACCAGTACAACTCTATACATTCTGAGCCCGACATCTTGAAATCATTGTATTCACCCCTTCAGCAATCAAGCCCCTTGGAAGGTTTGAGGTACTCATATTAGTTTTCCTTATTTTCCTCTTGCAGCAACATTATTGTATGCTTTGATGATGCTAGAAATTAAAGGTGGTCTAGTTATCATGTACGAAGTGGGCTCACTGACGAAGAAACTAATTCCTTACCTATAGAGTTCTTATCCAACATTTCTGGTTTTTAGGAATAATGTTACTTCTTTTATGAATTAGACTATATCTATACATTATGCAACAGGTATCATGATACCGGACGCCTGTCTGATCAGCAGATGGCTTTGCTGCAATATCAACGTGAAAACCTTCATTTTCTGAGTGAGGAGGTACGGTTTTACCTACTCACCTGATTCTGGTTCGTCATTTTCTGCACCTTAAGTTTGCAGTATTATACCAACGAAGCTAATTGAAAAATCCGTGATTTAGTTAGCCGCTTACTAAGCGGGCTTCCCCTGTCAGTATCCTTTGAATTTGCTGCACCTTCTTATGTGGGTAACATTCCATCCAAATGTGCTGATGCAGATTCTTCGGTTGCAAGAATGCTTAAGCAAATATGAACGCACTAGTGATGGGAGCACTTCTCAGGTGACATCATTTGGGAAAAATGGAGTGTCTTCATGTAAAAACTATCTAGTTTATCATATGCCCGTCATAGGTAAACATTCAATTGTCCGTTTTTCTAGGTTGATCTTGCCCACCTGTTAGCCGCTCGTGAACAGGAATTACGGACAGTTTCCGCTGAGGTAAGCTGTAGGAATTTGTGGATATGGGATTGCTTATTTTATTTGACTTCACTACCTGAGCAAAACTATTTGTAATTTTCTAAAAAACCTTAGTTAGCTTGCTGCAAGACTTAGAATTTTCAAGTATACACGTGACATATGACTAGCTTTTGGTCTCAGTCAGTGGCTGTTTACTCAACTTTTTTTACTGTGTTGAATGAATCAAACTATCATACTCTACATGAATATTCAAACAAAATTCGTGTGAAAATGTTAAGTGGCCACGTGTCTGTTTCTCCGGGAGTTCCGACGGGCCATTATTTACTCTGGCTTGTCAAAAGTCAATGTAATGTAGTATTTCAGGTTCAGATTAGTGGCTGATAGGTTAATGCTATTGCAGATGAATCAACTCCAATCTGAACTTGGGCTTGCTCGATCTTTAATAGCTGAAAGGGATGCTGAGATCCAGAAAGTGCGAACAACTAACAATCAGGTACCTTGTGAATTGGTCTTGAGATGATTTTAGTTTAAAATCGAGGTATACAGAAGTTAGTAGTTTAACTGTTTATGGCATTTCTTTGGCAACTCTAGATCTTATAGTAATATGTTCCGTCCACTACGGCTTTAACCTCTGACAACTCTTCTTCTCGTCAATCTGGTGAGATTTTCCTTTTAGGATGTGCACTTAGAACGAAGCTTTAGGATTCTATCTAATGGCTCAATATGTTGTGCAATAACTGTGGCAGTTCAAAAGTTTGTGCTCTAGTGGTTCACCAATATTATTATCTATTTTCTTGTTTGTTGCCGAAACTTGGCTTTCTTTTCTTTACCCATGCATTTTCTTCTAGTGGCATCAGTGCTGATACTACTGAATTTTCCCATTCTGGCACTTATTTTTTGAACAATGGTGCAGTACGTTGAAGAGAATGAAAGACTGAGAGCTATTCTAGGGGAATGGAGTGCGAGGGCTGCCAAGGTATTTTCTTTCTTTTACATATTCGATGACATTGATCGTCCATCTCCGCATGGCCTACTTTGCATTATTGTTGACCATGGTACGTTTGGAAGTATAGAAAGAAATGAGGGAAGAAAGTAACTGTGATAAATTTGGTCAATAAAGGTTGAATGTTTGTTTTTTAAAAAAAAACAACCAAATTCATCCATATTTCTTTCATCTCTCGTTTCATTACTCACTTCCAAACACACCATTATTGAAGCAACTTTGCTGACATGACCTATAAAATTTGACTCTGAAAAGCTGGAAAGAGCTTTGGAGGTTGAACGTATGTCCAATCTTGAAATGCAAAAGAAGCTCACAGCATCAAGAAGTCCTCTCGGCGGATCAGTAGATTAGAGCAAACTGCGCTGAGTTCATATTGCCAAGAATCGCCCTGTAAGTTCCGATCTTTCACTATGGTGAGTCGGCGTCATATTTAACCGGGATGGGTTATTGCCACTTCTACATTCTGGATTGTGATCCCAGCCACATTTCTGGAGAAGGGAAACCAGGGTTTGCTCAGTTTAACTTCGGAAAAGGATAGCCAGGTTGTGAATTGGCCATTCGAGTCTTGTATGTACATAGGAAGAGGGAATGAGAAGATCCGGATTTGCTTTCATGCATCCGAAACAATCCGAACTTTTCATGTCTGTGGTCCAAAATATCAATGGTAGAACAAAAAAAAACTATCCCTTGTTTAACATGATTATCTCGAAAACCATGGTATCTGCATCTGAAAAATCGTCATGGACAAGATTTATCCACAGTCTCACTTAAAAACACCGTTAACATGTTAGGGAATTCAATATTAAGGTTGTTTTAGAAATTAACCCACTCTTGATGATTTTGAAGTTATGGATTATGACGTGTGAGGAATGTATAGTTACAATGCGGGCACATATGGGTACTTCTTTAAGCTCTGATTTTTAAAGAGGGAGAAGCCTTACTTAGTATCTTGTAGTTTCACATTTTTAGAAAGAAGACCATGTAGTTTCAAATTAAAAATTTAGTACCTTATGGTTTACAATTTTTTCCTGGATAGGTTCAGGATTGTTGCTCGGCCAAACGGTCATGAAGCAGTACCGTTTTTTAACCTACGTGGCTGACATGTGGTTACCGACTGGGCATGTGTGTAATTACTAAACAATCCCTAATTTGTTATATCTATTTCAAAAAACACATTTCATCTTTTCTCCATCTCGACCTCTATCATCCATTCCAGGTACTTAATCTCATTTACATATTTTCACAAATATTTTTTACGAGTTAGGAAAGTGAGAAGTACGGGGAGCTTAGGATTTTCGTGTAAGCAATCGTTCAGGACGGAGGGAGGAAGGAAGCTGGGCAGGTGACGGAAGATGGGCCCCTACTAGCTGCTTTGCCTCTATGTCCATGTTTTTGTCCTTGACCGGTTGAGGGGTTTCTTACTCTGGCCTCGCGGAAGACATGGTTCTTAGGATTGAGTTGTTGGATTCGGAAGGGACGAGGAGGAGGTGGTGGGTTTGGAGACAAGCTGGGTTGTAACGATGGAAGTTGGAACTGAAACGGTAATTTATCAGTCCATCCGTCAATTTCAATTTAACTCACTCACTTGCTACGTGTCTGTCGCGTAGTCTAAAAAATAGGGTTTTTTTTTTATTTTTTGTTACTATTCACGAATATTTATCATTTTGGTACCCAACATCTAAAATTATGAAACAAGTGTATATGTTAGACAATCAAGATTAAATCCCGGTTATTGAACCAATAGTCGGGATTTTATCCTGGTTAAACCAATAGTCGGGATTTTATCCCGCCTACCGGTTGTAAAAATTAATAGCCGGGATTTTATCTCGCTTATTGGTTCAATAGCCGGGATTTAATCTCGATTGTCCAACATGGACACTTGTTTCATAATTTTGGATGTTGGGTACCAAAATGATAAATATTCGTGAATAGTTACACCAAATAAAAAAAGAGCAAATTGCCCTCAGGTCCCTGTCCTTTGCTAAAATCACTATTTTTGTCCCTCCTATTTCGGAAAAGAGATTTAGTCCCCCACCTTTGCTTTTTTATCACTCTGAGGTCCCTGGCTGATGTCATTATTTATTTTACTTTATTTTTAATTATTGAAATTACTTCTTTACCCTTAAAAATTAAAGAAATTACTAGGTCTTCTTCTCCGGCCATCCTTTTTCTCCGGGCAGTTACCGGCGAGACGAACCGCTTCACGAAGCACACCCCTCGCCGAAGCCTCCATCCTCCTCGCCTCATCCACGATCTCATTCCATAGCCGCGCCTCGCTCGCCTCCTCGTCCTCCCGAGCCATTGTCAGCTGGGATTCTACTGCGCCGACGCCGTCCCCTTCCGTTCCGCTCGCCAATGGTTGAGAACTCCCTCCCCGACTACCATCTCCGCTAAAGAACGCCATGTTCGAACCATCTAACGAGACGGTGAGCCTCGCGGAGGGGGAGGATGAGTCGAAGTACTTCGTCTCAGTGGCAATCTGGATCTCGACGGTTAGTGGAGGTGGCGCGGCAGCTGCCACGTGGCTGTCCATGGAGTAGACGGAGAAGTTCGTGAGGAGGAGACAGCCTTCTTCATCAAGTGTGGGCTGGAGGTCGGCGCGCATGGAGGAGACGGCCTTCTTCATCGAGTAGTAAGCCGAGGGTGAGGGTTCCGGCGAGGAGCAACGGTGGAGATGTGTTTTTTTATGGAAGGGTATAATGGTCTTTTTTAGATAAAACAAATGATGACATCATCCATGGACTTTAGAGTACAATAAAAGCAAACTAGAAGGACGAAACTATCTTATTTGAAACAGAAGGGACGAAAATAATGATTTTAGCAAAAGACAGGGACCTGAGGGCAATTTGCTCAAAAAAAATTCCAAAAAATGGTACTGCTTAACACGCGTTTTGCCGAGTAGCGGTCTTGGACCTAAAAAAAAATATGTAAACACATGATATTAAACTCCGAATTTGAAATCATATGACTTTCTTTATAACAATGTGAAACTACAAATTATTAAATTAAATTTTTTCTGTTAAGAATCCAGTATTTATCTTCCTTACCACCAAATATAGGTGTACGTTATATTTGTATGCTCATATACAATCCGGACAATAAGTTACCTATGCAGCGACAAGACACGTTTGATTTCAATAAGGCAGGGTCGCATAGCGATGGTTAGATAATGGAGAAATTGAGAGAAATTCTGCATTCTACCGAAGTAGATATATACCTTTTAAAAAAGAAAATCCAAGTAGATATGTAAATAATGAGAGTGGACTAGATATGGAATACAAAAATTAATTTATATTGTATGGATTGGAATAGACAATACTAATTTTTTCTTCATGTGATATTATAATTTTTTGTTATTTTTTTAAACGATAATGATCTGTATATTTTTTATTTTGATTCTATAATTTTTAGATTTTTGCATAATTTATGTGCATGTTTTGAATCGGTACAGTTTCAAATGTTTTTTAAAAGCCCAATGCAACCTCGTAAATAACTTTTAGTAAGATGACACGTACTTGCCAAAAAAGAGAGATTGAGAGCATCTGCCTCGGGCACATCATTCCCGACGACCGGTTAAAAGAGGAAAAATGACGATAAACCGGTGGCTGAGGTGTCAAGCTCAGATGCAGCCTTTACAGTGCAGACATGTGTCAAACAGTCATGCTCCAGAAATCTAAAAAACGAATCTGTATTTAGACACTTGGTGTTGTCTAATATCATTTTGCAAAACGGTCCAACTATATGTTTATTATTTTACTCATTTATGCACCAAAGTTGAAAAGGAAAAGTCCACGTAGGTTTCGTGTAGTTTTACTGATTATCATTTATATATTCTGTAGTTTCAAAATCGTAAAATAAATCCAACTTATTTCAATTTTTATCATCGGCTGGTCCTGAGAGTTGATCCAATTTATTTTTGTGGAATGACATCGTTTAAAGTCTGATGTGGACTGCCACGTGTTATTTATTATAATGGGCTGGTGCCGACGTTGCGGTATTTAAAATGTCTATTTTAATACCAAATTTTTTAATAATTTTTTAAAAAACTTCATCTCTTCCTTTCTTCATCCTCCCTCTCTCCCTTTTGTTCTTCTTCCTCTGCCAATTCTTCACAGAGGAGGAGGACGATAAGGCCGAGCTCCTCGTCTTCTCGTGTTTGGCTGAAACCACTACCATGCATCTCTCCCAAACCGAGACCTCTCTCCTTCGTGTCTGCCAGTGTCTGCCCTTCAAAGCTTGATGGGAGGCACAATTGTCGTCCCCTCTGCCCTGCCACTATACTAGATTCACGTCGACCCCTACTCTATTTCTTTCCGCCATCACCGGTGGCGGTTGAACAATTCTTGTATTAGAGAAATTAGGGATTTAGGTATTGAGTAACCTGATAGGTAAGAAGACCTAGAAGCAGAGAGAAAGAAGGATTTTTAGGATTAGGATTTTTAGTATACCCCGCGACTGGGAAGGGAGGAGAGAGAGATAGATAGAGAGGAGGATGAGGATGTTTAAAGAAAAATCAAAATCTGGTGTACTAATTTGATAATTTAGCTATTGCCACGTCAGTAATGACTTATGTAAGTTATTTCTACGTAGTGTTCTACGTGAGCGTTAAAATAATGCTATTTGCCCCAAAATTTATAGACCATAGTTCGGAACTAGTTAGTGATAAAAAATAAAATAAATTGGACTTATTTTACGATTTTGAAATCACATATTATCCAAGTGATAATCGATAAAATCACATAGTACTTATGTGTATTTTTTCAAGTTAAAAACTACAAATAATAGAAGGGGAGATGTTATGAGCAAAAAGTTAATGACAAGCATGTGACTATTAAAAATCCCAATGCAAACCCCTGAAGTTGTTGAGTTGTGGCGAGAATTCGAAGGCAGCGTCTGCTGGTACCCCAGCGTACACTAGGGGGGTCCAGAACGCGGGGCTAGCATCCGCTGGGCACCCAGCGTATGCTGGGTACTGTTGCTGTGACAGAATCTCCTAATTAGCTCGGGACTCATTTTGGACTCCTAGTTCGACCTAGATAGGTTTTCTTGTACCCCAAGTGTTGCCTCCTATATAAAGGCATGTTACTAGGGTTGTTGTAAGGCTTTGTGACTTGGTTCCCATCAATAAAAGTTTGCCTTTCTCGCCGTGGACGTAGGCATTAGGCCGAACCACATTACATCTTGTGTCCGTATTCTTTATGCGACTTTGTTCCCGTGTTGGTGTGTGTTGTGCGATCCTAACAACAAGTATCAGAGCTTTTGGTTAGAGGAAGATGGATGGCGCGAAGTTTGCTCTTGTGAAGTTCGATGGTTCATTGAATTTTGGGCTGTGGCAAAGGCGTGTCAAGGATCTCCTCGTGTAACAAGGGATGGTTGTCCCGCTCTCGGAGAATAAATCTGAGAAGATGGGGGACCAAGAGTGGAAGGAGATGGAGGCCAAGGCGGTGGCGACAATTTGCTTGTGCTTGGCGGACGACGTGATGTATCACGTGATGGATGAGGAGTCACCAGCTGAGGTATGGAAGAAATTGGAGACAAGGTATATGTCTAAATCCTTGTCGAACAAGCTTTATCTTAAGCAACGGTTGTACGGGCTAAAGATGAAGGAGGGCTCGGATTTGAGCCAACATATTAACGGTTTCAGTCAGCTAGTGAGTGACTTGAGAAAAGTTGATATGAATTTCGAGGAGGAAGATAAGGCGTTGTTGCTCCTGAATTCCTTACCTGATTCCTACGAGAATTTGGTTACAACTCTGACAGTGGGAAAAGAGTCCCTGAAGTTGGAGGAGATCACAAGTGCTCTTTTGGGGTTTCATCAAAGGAGGAAAACTGGAGATGAACGAACAGAAGTGCTAGTTGTGAGGGGTAACCATGGTGATCGAGGATGGAAAGATGGAAAGGGATCCAAGTCGAGGTCAAGGAGGTTTAAGGGAAATTGCTATGAGTGTGGTAAAAAAGGCCACTTAAAGAAGGATTGTCCAAGAAAACCTCGGGATCGTGAAGGAGGGTCGGGTTCCATGAATGTTGCCTCAGGTTCAAACTAGGCGGATGGGGACTGTCTTTCTGTTTTGTCAGGTCCAAAGCATTCAGATTCCTGAATTTTGGATAGCGCCCGTTTCTTTCACATGACGCCGAAGAGAGGGTGGTTCGACACGTACGAGTTCGTTAATTCAGGGATGGTGACTATGGGTGATGGTTCCGCTGCTAAGATCGCCGGCATAGGAGATATCCGAATCACGATGATGATGTCGTGGTAAAGTTATGTGGAGTTAGGCATGTTCCAAAGTTGGAGAGGAATCTGATCTCATTAGGAGCCTTAGATTATGGCGGGTACGGCTGTAAGGTAGTAGGTGGTCTAATCGAGGTGGAGAAGAATGCTGTGGTGGTGATGAAGGGTGAAAGAGATATTCAGAATTCCTACAGGTTAGTGGGGCGCACTGCTGTAGATGGAGTCACATCCTTGTGTTCTGAGGGAGAGGCAAGTAGCTCAGGTCATGTGAAGTTGGTTCGCGTGAGGGAGCAAAGGCTCGACATGGATGGTTTGAGTAGAGTTGGGATTCGCGGAGACATGGATAGCAAGCTATGGTCGCTTTGTGGAGGCATGGTTAGCGAGAAGTCAAAGTTGTCTCGGAAAAGTTTTGTTAGCTGGGCCCCGCTATGGTTGTCTAAAGGGACGTGCATGTCAAAGATGTCCGGTTGGCTTGGCATTGGGCATGTAAAGCCATTGGTGACATCACGCGCAAGTCGGGTATTTTACTCAAGGCCGAACTTTGGTGTTTGAAGCATGTTGAGGGTTCTACTAAGTGGAACAAAATGTTGCCCATTGTATGATATTGCAGATAGCATTGGTTTGCGGCAAGGTAATTTGGCAGAAGAGCAGTTCGAGGTTGCGAAGCATGGGGCTGACCGGATAATAGAGGGTACGTCTATTGGTGGCAAGGTTGCTTCTACAAGGGGACTCGCTATTTTGGGTTCAATGGAGACTAGAGGGAATAGGCCAAGTGAGCTCGGAAGTTCGAGCTTTGGGGTTGACTCCAAGTGATTGAACGAAGTGTGTGAGAAAGTTGAGATGGTCTTATTGATGATGGTGGTTATTTATGGTTGATGGAATGAGTCGGTAGTCGAGTCGAGTGTTGCCAAGTTCTCATGGTTCTTCATGGGGCGGAGTCTTCATCAAGGTGGAGTTTGTTGAAGTTCGGGTGGAGCTTCATGGTTTCTCGCACGGGATGATTTCTCGCCAAGGTGGAGATTGTTGAGTTGTGGCGAGAATTCGAGGGCCAGCGTCCGCTGGCACCCCAGCGTACGCTGGGGGGGTCTAGAACGCGGGGCCAGCGTCCGCTGGGCACCCAGCGTACGCTGGGTGCTGCTGCTGTGACAGAATCTCCTAATTAGCTCGGGACTCGTTTTGGACTCCTAGTTCGACCTAGATAGGTTTTCTTGTACCCCAAGTGTTGCCTCCTATATAAAGGCATGTTACTAGGGTTGTTGTAAGGCTTTGTGACTCGGTTGCCATCAATAAAAGTTCTCATTTCTCGCCGTGGACGTAGGCATTAGGCCGAACCACGTTACATCTTGTGTTCGTGTTCTTTGTGCGACTTTGTTCCCGTGTTGGTGTGTGTTGTCAGTTGTGCGATAGTGTAGGGTCCTTTTTAGAAGTTACAATGATAATCTCGATAAAATTATTTAAATAAATATTTAACATCATTATAATTACAGAATTCGAACTTAAAGATACAACCCGGAAATAAAAAAAGTATGTCTTCAACCAAATCTGCAGTCTGAACCCGGCCAGAGAACCGTCCCGAACGCCTCCAGCTTTTCATTCTCCCGAAAAGTCCTGTGGCTGTGGCTACTGCCTCAAGTCTTAACTAATTGCAGACGTCCACATTGCATACAATTGTGGCATCCGGATAACGTTGTTTACTGCACGTACTCTCTGTATTACTTACCTCTTTCTCTATTCACTCACATCTCTGGATAACTTTTACATCTAATCTTGAAGGATATCCTATTTTATCTTATCGCATGTTTCCGGGAAATAAATAGCACACGAAAAGTCATAAATCAATTATTTATAGTAACACGATTTCCTGGTAGATTAATCCATAAGATAATTAAAACATCTCAAGTTTTAATTTAGTAAGAACACATAATAACATTAAACCTAAACTAATAGATTTAATGAGTAAAAAAATAACTTCCATATCGGGTATTTTAATTCTATTTTTTTTTTGAATATAATATAAGCTCCTCCATGCCAATGCCGTGACGAGTGACGCCAAGAATGGTAAAAACCAGGCCGGCCCATGTGCACTATTATAATATCCAATTCCCAATCCTTCGGGTTGCACTTGTCTTTCTATATTTAACCCCAAACCTTCTAATCTCAAGTTCCTGTCCTAACTCCTAACTCTTACTACCAACTTAGCATTTGGTCAAAAGAAGACGATGACGAAGCCCAGTTCAGTTTCATCTCCCGCCGGCCACCGGCGATTATCGGAGGAGGATTCCGACGACTCCAGAAGCTCGTGCTCCTTAGGGAGGGACAGTGATGAAGAGGGCGGTTTTGATATTGAGGCTGAAGGGTCTGGTGCAAAAAAGAAGGGTTCTTTGAATACTGTGGAGGACTCTTTGGAAGAAGCTTTACCTACCAAGTTAGTTCCTTCCCTCTCTTCCTTTGTTGTTTTAGTGTAAAGATCGAATCTTTCTTAGTTTTCGTGTTATATGGTGGATATATTGTGTCTTAGGACTGAGTTTAGAAGGACCCATCTCGTGAAAGTTGGTAAATTTGGACGAGGTTCAGGTTTGTAGTTCGTTATTGGTCTTTCCACGGTCTAGAAATTTGTCAACAGAAGAGGGGAGAAATTCTTTTCTACGGTTTTCATGAAGTATGGTTTGGTTGATTTTGGGATCCGACAACGGGTTTCTCAATGTCTGAAGCCTGAATGGCGTTTCTCTGGATTGTTTCAGGAGAGGCATATCAATGTTCTATGAGGGCAAGTCAAAGTCATTTACAAGCCTGGGAGATGCCATTAGTGCTTCCTCAGTTAAAGAGTTTGCCAAATCCGAAAGTCCCTTTGTGCCAAAACGCAACCCCCCGAGAAACCCCTTGGCTAGGACTTCAAGTGATAGTCTTGGAGCTAGAGTAAGTGGCATCAAAACTAAAACTGCACAGAATTGTGAAAACTCTATGTTGATGCAGTCTTCTAGCTGTCTTCCTCCCATGCGTCCGCTTCCTAAAAAGCCGCCTACTAGTATATCACGGATGCGATCTCTCCCGCAGAACTTCAATTGCCGATCTTTTTCCCTGGCCGATATCCGGTGCATGGCGAGTGCAAGTTCAAATGATTGATATGGAAACAAGATAATGACAAGCGGCCTTTTGCCGTTAGTTTCAGCTCTCCTTAATGCCACGTGGCAGTCACTGTACTTGTTAGTTACTTTACTTGAGTTCGTTATAGCCGTTTTTTAACGGACTTTGTACATTTTCCCTCTCTTTCTTGAGAGTAGGCTTTTCACACTTGTATCATCCATCAGTATGAACAAAGAGACAGGAATGTTGTGTGTGATTATTTGATCTAATTTTCCATATACCCATCTGTCTCCAGCCTTCCTCTGTCGAATGCTTTTCAATTACCATGTATTGCCTGATGTGTAGTTTTTCATCGTTGATTTGCAATCAATCCTGTCTTTGATGGTATATTGATCATCATTAGATGTAAAACAACTTGCATTTGTGAATCTTAGCTTAACGGCCAAACTGTCATGGGTCATTTGTTTCAGGGAGGACACTTTCTGTAATGAAATCGATCTCCACTAAAACACTCATGTTATGCAAACACCGAGTCTGTACTCATACGCCAAGAATAAGATGATGCGAAAGGAAACTAGTTTCTTGCAATCAGATTAGATCCATATTAATGCAGGAGCATTAGATAATCAGGAAGTTTTTTTATTCGAAAGAGTATGTCTTCATTAGGAGGTCCTTTTCCTTTTCTCATTATGCTTGCATTTCTTTTCTAGTTAGGGTTAAGGTTATCGTTATGCGCCTATTACTGGCTATAGGGCTTAGGTATTAAGCACACTCGATATACTTTGGTGCAGGAACAGGCATCAAATGAGGCATTTATAGGGTTGCTCATTGGCAGGATTGCGGAGTTGAGATGAAACAGAGTGTGAACCGGCATATGTTGCCGTTCACATCAATGATATAAAGATAGTTATGCTGGATTTGTTTGTTAGGAATTTTTAGTAAACTAATAATGACACTACCTTGCTCATGCTAGAGTTTTGTAAACATTTTCTCAGTATCTTATCCTCTATATCTCAAAGAGGAGAACTTTTAAATGACCCTAACCATTATCCATACTAAACAAAAAATATTTATGACACTTGCCAAATGATCTTAGCTTCTCAAAGAGAAATGCATCCAAAAAATTAGGATTATATTGGCAACTCATTAATTTAATACCAGCTATCTTAATTATACCAACTAAGCTTTTGCTTTGCACTGGTTGAAGAATACAACCACTGACTATATATTGGCCTTGAAGAATAACATGGCATTTCTGAGTTTGGAAGATTAAGATAAAGAGTTATCCTGTCTGAGAGGTGTTATCAGGTTCGTCTATCTCCCTCTTCATATTTCCCGCAAACAGATTATTCTCATTGTTCTGCAGAACGTACTCTTAGGTCTGTTCTTCTTTATCAGTTAAGGCTGATGCTTATTCATTCTGTTTCTTTTTAATCAATATACACATTTTTTTATATTGCGGTTAGAAGCCTATTTCGTAGCATTCAGCAAACTCCACAGTTAACAAAATCTCCACCGTTGATATAGAAGGAAGGTTCATCAATTGTATGCTGTATTATCAGGGTTACGCTTCAGATCACACACGTGCAACTTCAATTAACGCATGATGGCTGCACTTATCATTTCACAAGAAGAATTTAACCTCTTCCATAAGATTGATCGTCAGCTTTACACCCACCTGGTGATTGACTTGTTGAGGGATCCTGTAGCGTCTATTCATGTTATGGCCTTGTGGCTTTGGTTGGAGAGAGTGGGATATGGTAATGTGGTGAAGAAAATACTGTCTTTGCCTTTGACCTTGATCTATGAAATGGCTGATGAAGCAGTTTTGTGCTTTGACTATATCACCAAGGACCATTTTGTATCTCCGTTGGAGAGTGCTGATATACCTCTGATGCAAGGTCTGCTGCAGAAGGAAATCTCGCTCAGATTTTTCCACGAGAACAGGCTTGTTGCAATTCAGGGGACTGCGAAGATCGTGAACGACGTATGCACTAGAGCGTTGACTGATATTATGCAGCACGCTGTCAGAAGAAATGAGGCCCAACGGCTGCTGAATATTCAAATAATGCTGTCATCTTGCCTACCAGCAGTTGCTCTACCGAGACTTCCTCAAATAGGGGTAAGTCCCTGTGCTGTGGTCCAGCCTCGGATGCTTGGGAATGGTGTACCAGCTGATGACAGGACTATGTTCTTCACATTCTCAAAGGGCTACCCTGTCCATGAATGGGAAGTCACAGAATTCCTTACCAGAGCTTATGGGGACTGTATCGAATCACTTTACATGCAAGAAGTTGAACCACCCGAGCAAGCACTATTTGCTCGAGTAGTCTTCCGTTCGGCCGCCACCATCACCGTGATTCTCAATGGCGTGGCCAAAGCAAAATTTTCAATCAATGGCAAGCACGTCTGGGCTAGAAAGTTCGTCCCAAAGCAACCGAGGCCACCGCAAGGGCCATCGCTGTCAGTTAGGGGTCTGCCTTATTCACCTGCACTATAAGTAGAACAGACAAGTTGGAATTTATCTACATATGTTGTCATTTTACATGGTTAAAGGGTCATTAGAAATATAAAGTCGAGAATGTAAAGACAGGTCGGGCAAAAGCATCTTGTAAGTCTGAAGAACATTTGACTGTAGTCCATTCTAAGCCTCTACTTCATATTCTATGAACACTGCAATTATCATATGTGAGATGCATATCCTTGTTTAAAATGCCTGATGAGGAAGCAGATCAGCTTTTCCCAAAACAGAGATCATATACCGTATTAAATTTGAGTCGTTTCGTGTTAAACTCTGGTATTCTTGGTCGAGCAATATCGTTACATACATGTAAGTAATTTAGGTATATTGTACATGTTACTAAATGAAAGGTGGCAAGTGTAGATTGATGAACTAGTCTTTTTAGCAAAAGTAATAAAAATGTGATATGATATCAAAGGTAACAGGTGAAATTTTGTCATATAGGATTCTAGGATTAGAATGTGAAGGGATAGCCTATGCAAATAACAAAGCAACACCATAAATCACACTGGTTTTTTTACTTTTTTTTAGGATTAAAATGAATCTACTTTCTTCGAACCCATAAAATGTTCATACTTGTCTGTTGTGGTTTATGTTCTACTCTAAATATCTCCATTTTGCTCTCCTTTATTGTGCTCTTTTTTGGAAAATTTCTGGTATTCCGAGTCAATAGCCAAATATTGTCGAGCCTTATTTGATAGGATGACTATATGGCTGGCTTCACGTTGTATAGTATGATATTGGTTGCCACTTCATCACTAGGAGCTTTTTAACCTGCTTATGGGAGTTCAACTAAGAGAGTTCACTTCATCTTGGGATTGCTAGTTAAACAAGAAGTCCTGCAGTAGAATGTATCATTCATAGGAGGCACGGAGTACTTGTAAACTCTGTAATCTGGTTATAGAAGAACAAAACTTGGGGGGTCCGAAGAGAGCCTGCAAGATATTACGATTGGACAAGCAAATACGAGGAGAAAGAGCAGTGTTCTTCACTTGGTGTATCAGCTGTAAACCCCTGACGACATTCGCATTGATCGGAGGCTTTTTAGTCGTCTTATGTGCTCATAAATCCTCCCATAAAGCCAGCTCCATTACAGTTTCCGCATAAAACTGTTCTTTTACCTCTCTAACAAAACGAAAGAATTGGATGAAGGCATGGCTAGGAGAAAACTTGAAGTTGTAGTAATAAACGTAGCACCACTCAAAGGATGAAGGATATTTCCGTAGGCCAAGCCATTGTCTTTTCTCATACAAGTTAGAAACACGCTGCGGTACACAAAGAAGAACTTGTCAAGGAATATGCAAGGGATGAGACACGGGACGCACCAAGTCCCATGAAATGCAGATTTTTGAGACCAGCAAGCATATTCAAGACAAATGCTAAATTATTTGCGTTGGATCATTGAATCAGGAAGGCATCACAGTGAACAAATAAAAATAGCGTAGCGAAATAGTGTAAAAGTAATCACATTGTATTGGACCATTTATCTTTGAATCACTGAATCATCTTGAACATAGAGAACAATGTTGAAATCAAGGTCAAGAACTCGGATGAGTTGGGATGAAGTTGCGATTTTCGGTTAATACCTGCAGAGCCAGCATAAGGGCTTTAAACTGGCCATTGAAGTGGTCAACTGAATTCACTCCATTACCCTTGCACTGACCACACTGCTTATCTCCTGAAATCAGGAAAAACATCGACCGACTAATAAATATCTAGCGACTGGCAAAATACTGGAATAGGAATTTGAATCGACCAGCTGCAGAAGAAAAGTGATTCTCGGCTGATTTTTAACATCCAGCTTCAGATTACAACAACACAAATTGCCAGTTCAAGTCACTTAATATGTTGGTTCAGACATGAGATTACCGTTTCCCTCGCAATCAGCACAAATTATGCTTCTTCGTGGGACATTTTTTGTCACTACCGATAGCCTGTCAAAGAAAAACAACAAACTTTCATAGCAGACAGATATACTGCATACTGCAACATGGTTACAAAGTCATAGAGAAGCATCAAGAGCAACAAAGTAAGGTGCATCATTTCGGCTCTAACAATTTCCTGTTGTCAAATAGAACCACCATCTACACAAACAAAATCATAACCAACTGGACTGGTCGTCCTAGTCCTAACTACCGCCGGGTCGTATTTGAAGGTGCACGCCCCTGAACCCGTGGCATTTTCTTCAACGCAGCATCTTCAACATATTTCAAATCGAAACAACCGGGGGCTATTTCAACCAGCCACTCTGGCTTGATTTCAGTAACCTGTCTCATGTACTCCTTGGTGGTGAGAACCAACTCATGGAAAATAACCCATCGCGGGAGTAGCTGGGATAAACCAGAGCTCGGATGTATGTGAACACTCAGCTGCGGGGGTTTCACGGTTTTGTAAGATCCATACTTCTGCAATTTTGCAGAATGAGGAAAAAAACCAGATGCTATGGACTTCTTAATCCCAACCAAGTCATTAGGATTTTGAACAAATTCAATTCCAACTCTCTCGAGAAGACCCTCCAATTGACCCCTTATATCTCTGGCACGCTTCATACTCCTAACCTGGATATAGTTTTCATAGCACCACTGTGTCGAGTAATTTGTCTCCTGCCATGAATTGTACACCTTGAGCAAAGCGAGGTGGTCGCCAACATTCCCGGCATGAAAATTCAACCTTGCATTATCAGCATCAACTTGTTTATCCTTTGGCCGATAGAAGATTGAACTCCCGACGGATAACATGGCAGCAATCGAAATCACCTCATCCGAACACTTGTACTTTTCAGAAGCGACAATCATTTTCGACAGCATAGGGTCCAGCGGAAATTCTGCCATCCTTCTACCAACTCTAGTCAGCTCACCAAGTTCATCTAAGGCACCCAACGCATAAAGCAGTTCTAGAGCTTTTATCAGTGCATCAGACGGTGGAGGGTCCATAAAGTCAAAATTATAAAGATCATCGATCCCAAGACTTTTCAAACTGAGAGCAACATTGGCCAGATTAGTCCTCTGTATTTCGGGGACTGTGTTATCATCGAGGTCATTCTGATAGCTAGCAGCCGTGTACAATCTGAAGCACTTTCCGGGACCTGTCCGCCCAGAACGTCCTGCACGTTGCATCGCTGACGCTTTGGAAATCGGGGTAACTTGCAGAGATTCCACGCCAGTTTTAGGGTTGTATGAGTTCATCTTAACAAAGCCAGGATCGATTACGTACTTGATCCCTTCAATTGTCAATGAAGCTTCTGCAATATTTGTTGCAAGTACAACTTTCCTGGCTCCTTCTGGCGTGCGCTCAAAAATCTTGGCCTGAAGCTCAGTTGGCAAGTTGGCATAGACGGGGCAGATAATCAGTTCTGCTAATTTCGACCCCAAACCTCTTGTTCTATGCTTCAGTATCTCCTCGGCTATCTCAATCTCCTCCTGGCCGGTAAGGAACACTAGAATGTCTCCAGGTTCTTGTTTCACATGTATCTGGAGCACAGTCACAATTGCAGCATCCACATAATCAGCTTCTGGAGCTCTTGTGTAGTGAATATCCACAGGAAATCTTCTGCCAGGAATTTTGAAAATCGGTGCATTGTCGAAATAATCACTGAATTTTTCAGCATCAAGCGTGGCACTTGAGATGAGCAATTTTAGATCTGGCCGAGACCGTGCCAGATCCTTCACCAATCCAAAAAGAATATCGGTTGATACTGTTCTTTCATGCGCCTCGTCAACCATAACGACGCTGTAGCTTGCTAAGTTTGGTTCACCTAGAAATTCTCGTAGCAGCATTCCGTCAGTCATGTACTTCAAAATCGTCCGCTCTGATGTGCAGTCTTCAAATCTGATAGAGTAGCCAACCTCATGACCAAGCTTGACCCCCAATTCTTGTGAAACACGAGCTGCGACGCTCATAGCAGCAACCCGTCGTGGCTGACTGCAACCAATCTTTCCACGCTTAGTATAGCCAGCTTCATGCAGATATTGAGGAATCTGAGTCGTCTTGCCAGAACCAGTTTCACCAACAATGATGAGAATCTGATGATCCTCGATAGCTTTGAGTAACTCGTCTCGATATCGGTAGATGGGCAGCGTTTTCCTAACTGCCTTCAGTTTCTCAAGAGCTGACTTTGCCTCCAATTCCTGAGATGGAAGCTCCTCCCCATCCAAGACTGACGCCTTGACAAAGTCAATTTGGTCCTCAAACACATATTGGTATCCATCAGATATGCGCTTCTTATTATTCGAGCCAAACTTAAGTGTCGCTTTCCGAATTTGATAATTTTCCCATGCTCGTTGTTCTGCAAATGTGTTAATCTTTTCTGAAGCACCCGAATCCCTGTAACGCTGCATAGCCACAGAAAACCTTTTATCTTGTCTGACCCCTCCATCCCGATCATCGTAGGCTTCTGGCATTCTGTACTCATTTGTATCTTCTGATCTTTTTTTCTCCACAACCTCATATATCTGTCTCTTGTATCTCATTTCACGAGCTTCAGGTCCACTAAGCTTTATCCCATCGAATAGATACTGCCCATCTTCTATATCATCCCTTAGCTCTTCAATCTTCTTCTGCTCTCTTCTCTTCAAATATTCCTGTCTTGAGACTTTCCTCAATGTATGAACTTCTACTTTCTTACCATTGACCCTCCTACCTTCGTTTGCTTGATTGACCACCTCATCTTCTCCATCATCCTCGTTAGCTTCAATATTCTTCCTGAACCGTTTCTTCTTCCCTTCACCTCTTGTAGGCTCAGGATGAGCTCTATCTGTGTCATCGTCCACATCGTCAGCATCCAAAAGAGAATAAGTTCTTTGCCTTTTCGCCAGCATTGCAGCTTGATAAGGATAAGGATACACCACCTCGTAACAACCTGATAGAAATCCTTGTAACAAACCAGATAGAGTTAGTTGCAGCATTATCTGTTGTATTTGAATCACCTAATCTGTACAGGCTTGACTATGCCTATTTAATGTAATCGTACTGCAACTAATAAGATACAAGAAGAATCATTTCTTACATGGTATCAGAGCAAAATTTGCTCTAGTCGAGCTGCATCTGTCATTCAATCTGTTCATCCCCTTCTCTGAAATATGTCTTCCTCTGGCACTCCTTCTGTCTCCAACACACCACCTGTCCGACAAACCCAGATGCTGGCAAATATCCCTCAATTCTCCCAGAAATTGACTGCATCAAACTACCTCCTTTGGCGGCTCCAATTAGAGCCCATGCTTCGAGGACATGGCTTGTTTCACCATGTCGACGGCACCATTCCTCCACCGTCTCCAACTCTTGTTGAGACCCCTATCTCCTCGGTTGATGATGCTGATGTGGGCTCCTCCGTTGCTGTTCCGAATCCGGACTATGAATCCTGGTACCAACAGGATCAGATTATTCTGACCTTGATTACGTTCTCCGTCTCCAGTGAGCTTCTCCCTCAGATTGTTGGATGTACCACTGCCCGTGAAGCGTGGCAGCGACTTGCTCGAGTATATGCCTCCACCTCTCGGGCAAATATCAAGTGCCTGAAGACCTCCTTGGATCACATCAAGAAAGGATCTGATTCCATTGACAAATACCTCTTGAAAGCCAAAGCCCTAAGGGATCAATTGGCGGCCTTGGGTCACAACGTTGCTGAGGATGATCTTGTTGATAAGGTGTTGGCTGGTCTACCTGAGGAGTATCGCCCTTTTATCCGCAATGTTGAAGCCCGTATTGATCCCGTCGCCCTTGCCGACCTTCATGCCCAACTCCTTAGCGAAGAACTGAATCTTCAACGTTCAGCAACTGTTGCAGCTGATCTTGTGCCTTCGGCCAACTTTGGTGCTCGCTCCTCCACTCGTGGTGGTCGGAATGGTCGCGGCAGTGGGCGTTTCCATGGTGGTCGTGGCTCTTCTTCCTCCAATGGTGGACCAGGTCTCTTAGGCAGTCATCCACAAGGCTTCTCTCCCAGAGAGGCTCGTTATTCTTCTGGGCCAAGCCGTCCTGCCTCTGGCCAGCGAAACTTCTCTGAGATTCAATGCCACAATTGTCGTGGCTTTGGGCATCTTGCCCGCGACTGCTCCTCGGCTCGACGCCATGTTTCATCTCGCTCTCCCCCACAGGCCCACCACACCACCTCTCCGCAGTCGTCTCCTTGGGTATTGGATTCCGGAACAACGCATCATCTGACTTCGGACCTTGGCAGTCTGGCCATTCATTCCGAGTACACTGGCCCTGATGAAGTAACCTTTGGTAACGGCCAATCCTTACCCATCTCTTCTACTGGTCATGCTTCCTTGTCTTTGTCCAATTCGCATCTTTCTTTGTCTAATGTTCTCCATGTTCCTAGTGCTAGTAAGAATCTTGTTTCTCTAAGTGCGCTAACCCGTGATAATCCGGTCATTGTTGAATTTGTTGGTGATTCTTTCTATGTTAAGGATCAGGTTACGAAGAAAGTCCTTCACCACGGCCGGAGTAAGGGTGGTCTCTACTCTATTCAGCCTAGTTCTCCCCAAGTCCATTTTGTGTCGTCACC
Source organism: Hypericum perforatum (assembly GCA_012979155.1). Classification (NCBI taxonomy): domain Eukaryota; kingdom Viridiplantae; phylum Streptophyta; class Magnoliopsida; order Malpighiales; family Hypericaceae; genus Hypericum; species Hypericum perforatum. The sequence continues at coordinate 57,960 of SOPF01027334.1, forward strand.
CTCCACCTCCTTGGATGTCTGGCATCAACGTCTTGGTCATGCTGGTTTGTCCGCCGTTGAGCACGCTCTTCGTGCCCATTCCATTCCGTTTTCCAATAAGCGCCTGACGCGTCTTTGTCATGGGTGCAGTGTCGGCAAAATCCACAAGTTGCCCTTTCCTGTTTCGTCTACTCAAACTACGGGCCCCCTTGATCTCATTTGTAGTGATCTTTGGGGTCCCTCTCCTGTTCGCTCATTTGATGGCTTTATGTACTATGTTGTCTTCTTTGACCATTTTAGTAAATTTATTTGGGTTTACTTTCTTCGTCATAAGTCTGAGCTGCTTGCTGTTTTTACTAAGTTTCGTACTCATGTCGAGAAATTCTTTGGCAGATCAATCAAATGTTTTCAATCCGACTGGGGGGGGGAGTACCAAGCCCTAAACACATACCTATCCCAGCATGGCATTACCCATCGTGTTTCCTGTCCCTACACACCTGAACAGAATGGGTGTGCTGAACGCCGCCATCGCCATATTGTCGAGACCAGCCTTGCCATTATGCACCATGCCGCCATTCCCCTCAAATACTGGCCACTTATCTTTGACTCTGCGACTTACATCATTAACCGTCTACCCACGCCCCTCCTTAACCATACCACTCCGTACGAAAAATTATATTGCTCCGTGCCAACGATTGATCATTTGCGCATTATCGGCTGTTTATGCTATCCCTGGCTCCGCCCCACCGTTAAGCACAAATTACAACCCCGCTCCTCCCCCTGTGTCTTTCTTGGTTACAGCAGGCAGCATAAAGGCTATCGGTGTCTAGACCTTAGTTCTCATCGTCTTTATATTAGTCGTCATGTCCTTTTTGATGAGTCCGTTTTTCCATTACAGGGTTCGATGTCCGTGATTGCCCCTGTTCCTGAATCCAATTCCCACGCAGACTTCTCCTCCTCGGTGGGCCCCATGGGCCTGATGTTCCTTTCGCCAGTTTTCGGGTCCCCATCCTCACCCTCTGGCTTGTCACCTGGGTCATCTACTGGGCCTGCACTCTCGTCTCCTGAACCTGGGCCTGGGCCCATCTCTGGAAGTCCACCCCAGCCCGCACTACCTACTTCCACTTCCGAGAGACCGCTTATTGTTTATTCCAGGCGTCCAAAGTCGATTCCTCTCTCTGGCCCCTCGGCTACTGCTCCTCCTGCTGTCGCCACTGCTCCTTGCCCAGCTGCTCCGTCGTCTCCAACACGACGACATCCGATGCTTACTCGGTCGCAGACCGGCAAGCTTCCACCCAAGGCCCTTACTGCCTCTCTGCCTCCAGTACCCACATGTCACTCTCAGGCGATCAAAGATCCTAATTGGCGCAGTGCCATGGCTGATGAGATCAATGCCTTAATCCGCAATGGGACCTGGATCCTTGTCCCACCAAATCCGAGCTACAATGTATTGGGTAACAAGTGGGTCTTTCGTGTGAAGCAACATGCCGATGGGTCAGTGGCTCGATACAAGGCTCGGCTTGTCGCTAAAGGATTTCAACAGCGTCCGGGTGTCGACTACAATGAAACCTTCAGCCCTGTTATCAAACCGGCCACTGTCCGCTTAATCCTCTCAATAGCGGTCTCTGGAAATTGGCCTATTCGCCAGTTGGATGTCTCTAACGCATTTCTCCATGGGACTCTTACTGAACGTGTTTATATGCAACAACCGCCAGGGTTTGTGGACCCAGATCACCCCTCTCATGTCTGCTGTTTAAAGAAGTCTCTGTATGGGCTCAAGCAGGCACCGCGGGCTTGGTTCCAGTGTCTGCGATCTGCGTTATGTTCCTTTGGTTTTCGAGGTTCGCACACTGACACTTCGCTTTTCTATTACAATCGGGGTGGCACTTGTCTTTTTGTTCTTATATATGTCGATGACATTTTAATTACCGGGAACAACTCGGCCATTCTTTCTCGACTTATGGGATACTTGCAGACGAAATTCTCATTAAAAGATTTGGGCAGGCTTCATTATTTTCTTGGCATAGAAGCCAGCTTTACATCTCATGGTCTTGTATTAAATCAGAATAAGTATGTACAAGATATCCTGGCACGTGCCAAAATGGGAAACTGTAACTCTATGGAGACTCCAGCCTCCTCTTCCAGCAGCCCTATCACGTCTGGGGACAAGTGTGATCCGGAACTTTATCGGCAGATTGTCGGCTCCTTACAGTATCTTGGTGTCACTCGTCCGGAAATTGCATTTGCTGTCGGCCGGGCTTCCCAATTTATGCACAGTCCTACTCCGACTAGGTGGGCTGCTGTCAAACGAATTTTACGATATCTACAGGGTACCCCTGCCTTGGGTTTGCTTATCCGTCCTTCCCGTGATCAACGACTGTCTGGTTACTCTGATGCCGATTGGGCCAGTTGTCCATTGGATCGTCGTTCAACCACTGGATACGCAGTCTTCTTTGGTCCAAACCTCATCTCCTGGACTTCCCGCAAGCAACGATCAGTTTCTCGTTCGTCCACCGAAGCTGAGTATCGGGCTCTTGCTACCGTCGCCTCTGAGATAATCTGGGTTCAGTCACTGCTGCGTGAAATTGGCTACCCCTGCACTCAGCCCCCTCTTTTATGGTGTGATAATTTGGGTGCCACTTACTTGGCCGCCAATCCTGTCTTTCATCGTCGCTCCAAGCATATGGAGATCGATTTTCATTTTGTTCGCGAACGTGTTGCTGATGGCCGCTTGCGTGTTTGTTACATCTCCGGCAAGGACCAGCTTGCCGATGTCCTTACCAAACCACTTCCTCGTGCCAGGTTTCAGACCTTACGTTCCAAGCTGACGGTTGTCAACCCCCATCAGCTTGCGGGGGCATGATAAGGATAAGGATACACCACCTCGTAACAACCTGATAGAAATCCTTGTAACAAACCAGATAGAGTTAGTTGCAGCATTATCTGTTGTATTTGAATCACCTAATCTGTACAGGCTTGACTATGCCTATTTAATGTAATCGTACTGCAACTAATAAGATACAAGAAGAATCATTTCTTACACAGCTTCCCTCTCTTGCTCTGGTAAAGATTAACATATAGAGATAGAGAGCCCTCCCCTCCTTATATAGAGATAGAGAGCTCAAACCCCGGCCAAATTAGGATTATAATCCTACTTCTTTTCCTATTAGGATAAATCTTATACAATAGGAATTGTTTTCCACCCTAAAGTTCCTATTTATCTAACACACCAAACCATTACATTACACCTGTCAGTACATTAGCATGAAATTATCCTGTCCATCACTTTACTAAAAGTCGAAAGGTAAACTTCTACATCAAGAATACACTTGTCATAATTTATACTATGAACTTTCATCAAATCATTTACGGGTTAGGCCGCTAGGCTAAATGCACTTTGAAAAGCCAAAGTCATACGTTAGAACACACTCAAATTCATGGCTCTAATTCACCAGTTTCTCATAAATCATAATTGAACACAAAGCCTACGCATAATAGGCAAATGGGAAAGAATGCACAAACAAGAAACACATACATACATTAACCTCCAAAGACTGAAACTTGGAATCTCTACACCCCACTAGAAGAACCTTCCAGGCCACCGAGTCTCCAAATAGCATTCCTACACGCACCAAAATTAAGAAGAAAAAAAAAATCACAAACCAGAAGAGGAAAACCGAAAAAGAAAATAACCCAAAGAACCAAACTTTATGATAAGTGAAAATTTCTTGGTGGAGGCCAACTAATACCTGGTCTGGTGGGGTTAAAATAGAGCAAAAACTATTATCCTTTTGGTGCTTCCGTTGGTGGCAACGGAAACACGAGTTTACTATCTTCTGATCGATTTCGGAAGTTTATATATGAGCCTATATGTCAGGAAGTACGTGTGCTGTCTAAGAAGATTCCTGTCACAAAATTTCTAAATCTTCAGGTTGGACAAATTTGTGTGATTCAGCACGCTGCTTTTAGTCGGTATGTTGTTGCCAACGGATCTGTGCTATGTCTATCTGATGTAATTGGATTTAGTTATCAGGTTGGTGAAGGGCATAATTTTCTGATGCATGCTATTGGCACTAGTGGCATATCCCGGATCTGCAACAAGACAACTCTTAAAGTGATCCCTGGCATGGATTTACAGTTTGGTTGGAGAGCAGATTATGTCGTCCTAGAAATAACTGGGCAAGTGACTGCATCTCTTGTCCATTCTAGTTGACTGACGATGACAGATCCTCAACTGTGACAGGACACTTGGGACTGATGAACCATTATTCAACATGGACACTGGAAAGTTGCAGGCATCACTAGATCGAGTTGAGGCCATTGTAACACACATCATGATGCAACTGAGGCAGCAAGTTAAAGCATAACTAGTTCTAACTGGGCTCATCCTTGTCTCTGTTTGAACGAAATTTTTTGCTCCTCTCCAGTTGTTCTGATGCGCCCGCATGCTAAAAATGTAGACCGTGCTTCAATTTTATACATCGGTAAGTAGCTTTAGCATTCATAAGTTGATCGAGCTCATCTGAAAGTCAGCTTGTCGTGTTCATGGACAGTCCTTGATAGTACCCAATTCTCTGATTCCTCTAAAAGTACCACCATACATGGACGTTCATTAGATGCCATGATGGAATTCAAAGCAAACTTTTAAGTTCTGGTGATTATTTTCTTCCAAGAGGCCTTCAATGCTTCGATCTTTTGGCTATTGCTCTTTTGGTTATTGTGCATGGTTTTCCAGCTTGGTTTAGATAATGTTTCTGATTTATGTTGGAACAATTATACTCTCCTTTTGTGATACTTCATCTGACTGGGAGTACATTTTCTTGAAATACATTCTGAGCAGGCTCCTGTAGAATACGATTGAGAATAATGTTTTTTTTTTGGTGGAATGAGAATAATGTTTTTAACTCTTCTACAGACTTAAAAAGTAGTAAAGAACTACTGCATTGAAATTTCCAACAATCATGACGACCACTTTAGTTAACTTTTGAACCAATGGGGGAGGGAAAGATTGCCCTGTCTCCGACATAAAACTATAGGCCCTACCTATCCTGTTTCTAGCCGTTGCTCCATTTTTTCAAACGGTCGAATTCCGCACCCTGTTATATTTTCTCCAATGTGTACCTTCTTCCTCATCAAAACTCGAGAGAAATCCACAAAGATTATACAAGAAAAATAATCCTGCAGAAATGGCCTCCTCTGGTCTAAGAAGCTCATGCTCCTTCACAAACTTGATCCTCTCTTTCTTGAATTTCATCCTCTTCATCCTTGCGGCGGCCTCGTTCGCGCCTACTGTCCTCCTCAAAATGCCACCAACATCACTGGGGCTGGCCTTCCTTATGGTCTCTTGCATGTCTCTCCTCTCCTCTTTTATAGGCTTCTACTCCCAGCTCACCAACTTCTGCTTCGTAACCCACGTCTCCCTCCTCCTTGCCTCTGCGTCCGGCCAACTCCTCGGCGTACTCGCCTTGTTTACCAAGGAGAGGTCGAGCCTCTCCATGTTCAAGTCCTCGAGGGACCCGAGAGAGGCCAAGCTCTTGGTGAGGCTGGAATGTGTGGTTCTGATGGCAATGTTGATGATGCAGCTGGTAGTATTAGCGTTGAGCTGCGCTGTCCATAGCTGTTGGGTAAGGGAGTTTGAGGGCTTGGAAGCTGGAAGGGAAGCCACTTCCAAGAGGAGAAGCAGGAGGATGGCAAGAGTACAAGAGGAATCCATGGCTAATGCAGCTAAAATTGCTGAAGTCAAAGCTAAGGAGCTTGATGACAAGATGAAGACCAAGTATGGCCAGTGGGTGAAAACTGATTTTGAAGGCTAATTTCATTGGCCAAAAAATATGATGCAATATTGTGTAGCTTCATCTTTAGGGTCACCAGTGTGGTGGCCATGCGGTTTTCAATATATTCTACTAGTTTGTTTTAACCTTTTGAGATTATATTACCGTGTGATATTTTAAGGATTAACTCTTTCAAAACTTTTTTTAACGGCGTTTTTTCTGTTCATAAGTTAATTTCAACGGCGTTTTCTCCGTGAGATTTAAACATAAACACGAGATCACCTTTAAAACCATGTTTCTCTACTGGTCTTTTTTGAAATACAGTACTAGCCAATCAATCCTCTTTAAGTTTTTAAACTTTGAATTAAAGGCTGACGAGGACCCCATGTCTACAATCATTGAGGGTGGTTGGGTTATTATATTTTGGATATAACAAGTTTTGTGATGGATACCCCATAAAAAATTGGATATAACAAGATTCGTGATGGGGTGTACCCATGAAAAATTGGTAGAAAGAAATGTTCTGGCAGGCCGAAAGAAAAATAGTTCCATAATTGAGCTCCAATGATTCCTGGTTCGTAATTTTTAAAAAGTCAAGTTGCTATAGTGATTCATTTATCTAAATTATTAAATATTTTAACTGATCCAAAATATGAGTTGTAACCTCTTGAAATTTTTTTTGAAACAATGAGCCTGTAAATTTATAATAAATAGCTTATTTTTTATTTTTGGTATTACTAATCATGATTTTTTCAAACTAAGTGTTGAATTTTTTTTCACATCTACGTGGCAACACAAAAAAAATTTACAATACACAAAAAAAAAATCCTGTATCACCAAGGCACCAGATTTTTTCATTTGTGTTTTGAAAATAGGAAAAAAAGTGTGTAATCAGAGGTGTGACAACTCAACAAAGAATCAATTTATTTTGGTGGTTAACTCTCTTATTTTTTTTCAATGAAACCAAATTCGAATCTATTCTGAAATTTTGGCTATTATAATATTTTTAAAATAAAATTTAATAATTTACATAAATTTATCAGTTTTAGATTTTTGGTACTTTTTACACCTACAAGCTATAGATGAAATGTTTTTGGGATAATTTTGTCATTGAGATATTTTTCAAAAAAATAAATTTTTATGGGACAATTTTCTGCAAGGAAAATTTATAAATTTATGTACATTATTAAATTCTATTTTTTAAAAATATATTATAATAGCCAAAATTCCAAACGAGTCAAATATTATAGTATTTCAAGATGTTGAAAGTTAAAATATATGAAAATAATATCACATAAAAATTAAGACATCAAAGTAAAAGTTTGTCATTTCAAAGAGCATAAAAAATAATGGAGAAGGAATAATTCAAACCTGATTTTTGATTAGAGAAAAAATAGAGAAGTTAATCACCCAATCAAATTGATTTTTTATTGATTTGTCACTCTTCACCTAAACACATTTTTTTTCTTTACTCACACTTACAAATATAGAGTTTGGGTGTGACACATAATTTTGTTTATGTACACGAGAGTTTTTCTAGTGTTAATACGTGAATATCAATCCGACTTTTTTTTCAACATCGAATTTATAAAAAATCATAAATAGTAACACCAAAAATAAATAAAAAAATCCCGATAGCTTACTTAACCCAAAACTTTAATTGCCTTACCCAACCAGAAATCAACAAATTTTAATTTCCTTACATAACATGAAGTCACCACCTAGATTGCTTTCTTTCTCAACGATCATGGCTGTGCCCAAACTAGGATATTTATCTTTTTTTTTAATAGAAAATTTAGGCTCTTTATCCAATCTTAGTAATACAAAGAATCCATCAAAATAGGATTATCCAAACAATATCTTCGGTCCGGTAGGGCGTTTTGACATTGTAAAGATAAATTTTGTATCGTTGAATAAAATTATCGTATTTACATAAAAAAAATTAAGCTTAGGAACTTGAAATATTTTTAAGAGAGTTATCTCAAAATAAAATTCGATATTTTTACTCAGAAGATAACCGAAGATGAAATATCTGGCATGTCTGTTAGTGGAAAAGAGAGGGAAAAAAAAGGAAGCCCGAAATTACAGAAAAGGAAAAGACTAAAGATCTTGAAGAAGTTCACCAGACACGTTGGCTTTGTCTTATCCACAGAACATGGGCCCACTCCTACACAACCATAAAATATGAAACCGAACATAACACTTGTAACAACTAACAACGACCCCCTCCCTCCCTTTCTTCGCCGTTCGGCCGCTTACTACAATTAGCCTCACAAAACATTCCAAAGTTTAGATTTTTCTGAAATTCCTTTCTCAAAATTTGTGGGTTTGGGTTGGTTTGGGGTCTGCGAAGGTCAAACCCAGAAAATTTTGGAGGAGGTGGAGGTTTGAGCTCTATCGAAAGCATAAATGTTCGCTATTTCTATTTATACCCCTGAGGTCTTGAGCTTCCAAGGTGATAGACTCCGAGGCCGTCACCCCAAGTTTCGCCGCTTCCATGCCTCTTGGACCATGTAAAGTTTCCATCTTTATACATGTTTATTATTGTTTCCTCTGATTTTTTTTTCTGTTTTCGGATGAACCCATTTTGAATTGGCTGTTTGTGGATGTTGATCTCTGAATTGGGGTGTAATTAAGATTGAAACTTTTTTTCATCTGGGTGCTTCATATTTGGTGTTTATTGGGCTTTCTTTGAAGGGAAAGCTTTAGATTGAATTCCATTTATGTTATCTATCGAGCGTTTCGTAGTCTATTTGGTTATTAGAGCCTAAACGGTTGGTCTTTTTTGTTTGATATGAGACCAACAGGATGATGGAATTTAGGCCGTTCCGGGCAAGGAAGAAAGAAGTGGAGTTATCGGTGCAGCTACCGGGAACCTCTGTTCCTCAATTCGGGCCAACCAGGCACCCGGATCTGCGGTTTGACCGGCTCCAAGTTCCGGAAAAGGAGCTAATCCATGAGGACAAGTTGGAATTTGGCCAATTCGTGGCACGTGAGGCGGTGATTGATGAGGAGTACTGGGTAGGTTATTGATCTATGTTGAGAATTGTTAATCTGACGCTGATATTTAGCCAGGTTTCTTGTGCGGCTGTTTCTTTTCTTTTGCTGCGATCTTCTTGTTTTCCCTTTAAATGTTTCTCAGCCATCAAGGTTGCCCAGTTGTTCACTCGCCTTGTCCGCATGTGATTTTGGAACTTGATTTTCTTGAGATGGAGGATTTTTTTCCATGTGATTTTAACTTTGTGGTAGTTCTTCGCATGTTTTCATTTGAGGTAGACAGCAGCTTGGCTGAGAGCAGAGAGTCACTGGGAAGATGCAATTAAGGACAGGTGTGCAAACTGACAGCCTATTATGTTTATGCTTTGTCACCAAGTCAATTTCATCGTTGTGGGTTGTTTCAAAACTTGGCCTTGGAATAGTTTTCTGATTAACCCACAATTGGCTAGATGCATAATGGAGATGTTTAATGTAATTGTTACTGACCTTTTTTTATTTATTATTAAACAGATACCTTGATAACCACAAACGGAAATTTGCGGAACAGGTTTGGAGAAGATAAAAATATTTGCATCGGATTCCAGTTACAGGACATTTTTTAAGCCTCTTATAGATCCCGTCATATGCAGGAATTCCAAGCCATTAAAAGAAGGCGTGTAAGTCTACATGGGCAAAGATGTAAATGCATTGTCACGGTATGGTTTCTCCAATAAATCTAGCATCATTGGTTTTTTAGATTGTTAAGTTGACTAAAGCTAACGTTCTCTGTAAGCCAGGTAAGGAAAGAAGACAGAAGCGTGAAGCGGACAGTGCTGAAAAGTGTGGTTGGCACTCTAGACTTGAGTGTTCGATGTTTGTTGCATGGAGAGACCTTTCCGGGGGTATCAATTATGGCTGCTTCTTTGGTTCAAATGATTAATGATCAAAATTATTGTGGTCAATTAAGTTATCTAACCAAACCACAGAAATTATCTCTCTCTTTCTCAGGAAAGGGTAAAGCCTCCCATCTTTTGCGGCATCGGTAGCAGGGGTCCCAACAGATATGGGTATGTTGCTAACTTGTGTGTCTCCAAATCAGCACGGCGCCAAGGGATTGCAAGCAACATGTTGCATTTTGCAATCAACTCAGCGAGATCTAGCGGTAGAGTTTTTTAAAGATTGTCCTTGCATAGATCACCTGGTCTTGTTTGCATATGCAAGTTGCTACCGATGCCCTTCTAATCAGAACAATGGCTCTCAACAGGTATAGAAGATGTATACGTGCATGTACATAGGCAAAACGAACATGCTCAAGATCTATACAACAAGATGGGCTTTGAGGTACTCACATCTACACGATTCTAATTCGTAGGACTCAAGACATGCACTAACTGGGCTTGTAACTGCCATCAGATCGTTGACACGGCTACCGCTCAGTTGGCAGAGGAACAGACGTACCTACTTTGTTGCAGGGCGTAAAATCTATCTCAAAAAGAAGGTTTCCTTACGGAGACCTCACCTCAGACAGCATTTCGAAATAGAAAGTGTAGATAACTGTGATACCATTACATCTCCCATGGGCACATCCCGTTTATCTTCCGTGTGCCTCGCTTTTGTTGCTTGAAGCTTTGTCGCTATTGTGTGTACTGGTGCTTCAGAATGCTCGGTTGACGTTGTGTATAAATTGTCCGATAATCGGATACTGGAAATAAAATGCGGAGAGGCTTCTCACTTACTTGGTGAGAGCTGATTCTTGCTGCATATCCTGGTGCAGTGATGAATAATAGCATGATCAGTGTTAGAATCCCATTCTTTGTTCTATGTGCCTGCCTGTGTTTGGTCTTATCAAATCTTGCGTCACCGGCCTTAAATCTTTCCAAATCCCATGTTAAATCTTCACAGATTATGTTGGATCAGAGTACAAACAAACGGGTGAATTAGCCATTATCCAAGCCTCTATCAAGAGGATCGTGTAATACTTTCAAGAATTCATTATTATTATCTTATCTAAACAGTAAAACCTTCTTTTAAAAAAACTTTATAACAAAAAGGAAGTAAGAACAACCTGACACTTCTTTATAGGACCTGGAAGTAATAACCGAAGACTGACAAATTAAAACATTTGGAAATAACGAATACCGCCGGCAATCACCCTCAAAAAATAGAGGAAGAAAATAAAAGCTTAAGACAGAGAGATAACTAATACCGACGACTAGTACACGTGATTACGATGTTTGTCATTTATATCACTTCTATACTTTCAAGGATTTTGCAAAACTAAGACAGTAAAGAGGTTTGAGAGAGCCAACTCTAAATCATCTCTCTTCAGTTCATCTTTCGTCTTTCATCATTAAATGGAACAAAATTCAAGTCTCAAAAACCTAAAACACAGAACCTACATCCTAAGCACAACAATCAAAATCAATCTCCTCGCAGAAATTGCAAAGCAAGTTTCTTGCAACTTGTAGAAACATACAGTTTTATCATATTGCTCGTAAGAGCACTTGAGTTCCCCCTGTCTGCATGTTTTGTGCCAAGTATGACCATCTAAGTACAGATGTAAAAAATTTCAGAGTATAACTGTAACCATTGCTTCACAACTAACAGAGGAGTTATTCTACTGCAGAATATCGCAATATAGAATCTTGCTGCTCAGGCATCCCGATGTGCCATATAGGTGTCAGCGACAAGCCGATTATCTGCACATGTGGATTCGAATGACCATCGATGAAGACACTTGTAATCTGAAACAGAAGCACCACAGCAATGTAATAAGTTATCAGATATTAAGTGTCCTTCACAGTACAAAACATCCAGTGTGAGTCTGGTAAGTTGAAGACAGTAATACCTGAGTGCATCCGAAAAGTTTCAGAACTCGCAAGGATAAGCAGTTATCTACTATCAAACCCAATTCCTCATCCTTCAATTTCCGGCACCAAGACAAATCCAAACTAGACAAGCATCTTCCACACTTGGAAAGAGTCCAAGCAGTAATAACTCCAACCTGGCACATAGTATAGCAATCAAGACATGAATGGCTGTATTGAGCTAGCTAATATCGGATCGTAGAGAAACAAACCTTCCTGATATTGTTAAGTGAAAGCTCTTTTAAAAGCTTTCCCGATGTTTCCAAGAATGTAGCAATAGCCTCATCACTGTCAAATGTATATAAAAAAGGACATAATGAACAACAAAGAATCAAAGAAACCAGCAGAAACTATTGAACCCGAATAACCCACGAGCAGGAACCTGAAAGGATTGCGGGAAAGCTTTAATGTCTGGATCTGCTGGCAACCATTGGCAAGATACTCCAAGGAAGCATCTGTTAATTTCCTCAAGTTAACCAAGTCGAGTTTACGCAACCCGGTACATGTATTTGCTATCTCTTTCAACGACGAATCAGTCAACTCTCTGCACAAAATAAAAGACATCCTTATCACATGTATATACAAAACTACAAAAGGATCTTAAAAGGGATGTAATGTCCACAAGCTCACTCGCAATTAGAGAGAACAAGCTCCTTCATTTTGTGACCACGTTCACTAAGTAAACACTCAATGAAAACATCACGAACAGTTTGAATTCCAGCAACTGATAAAACCTCCAAGTGTTCTATCTTCTTTAAACTCGGTAAAATAAGCATAGCATCAAGGCGCTGACAGTCATCAAGGTACAACTCTTGCAGAATATGTCCCAGTGAGTCTGCGATAGTGTCGATACTAGCAGAGGTAAGAAGAGAGCACTGGCTGAGATTTATAGACCTTAAAGCCGGCGTGGCGAAAATAAGCGACTTAAATGCATCATCCGAAAGGCGACACGCCCCAGTGAGAGACAAAGAAGTTAGCAATCGCAAGCGGTCTGGTTCCCGATCTATAGTAGGTAGTATCGTGTAATCGGCAATGCAGCGCCCGCATTGGTCGAGTTGAAGAACCTGCATTGGAAGGAAAATGTACAGTGAAAAACTCCATCCCATTATTACACATAGAAGACTAAAAATGGAAGAAAAAAACAGGGTAAGTACCATTAGATCACTTGTGTCGAACGCCTGAAACCATTCGGTAAATTCTTCCTCTGTTAACCACGAGCAATCCTTCACTTGAATCTTCGTCGGATGCCCTTGTGCAAGAAGGTAAAGAAAATGCTTACTCATTCCCCCAGAATCACACAACAGATTAGAGAGTCTGAGTCTCAACGAATACGGAATGCCATGTAGTGAAACAATCGACTCGGCACTCTTGGAAAGAACAGACAGGCACAAGTCCAGCAACGAAGGAACCGGCTTTCTTGGACGAAAGTCATCATCGTTTCTTTCCTTTGGTTTCCAATCTACATCTTCAAATTCCTGTTTGTCGGCCCTGCCCCTGATGATCTTTAAAGCATTAGAGAAAGGACCTGGCCTATCTCCAAGCTTGGTCTCCACCTCATGCGGAGGTGGGTCTGGAGCATCAGCAGTCAAATTCGGATGTTCCTGATGAAAACGAGCCAATTCAGGAGCCGCACGCTTAGCTACCTCCCGTAAATGTTGCTCCCTCCAGTCCGGAGCATCAGCACGCAAATTCGGATGCTGTTCTTGCTCATAATGAGCCAATTCAAGAGCCACATTCGTAGCTGCATTCGGAAAATATTGCTCCCTCGAGTTTCTTGAGTTTCTTATCATATCTGCCAGAGTCTCAATTGCATCACTCTCAACCTGACTCATATCCTCCGCCATTTCCATTCGCCCCTTCCCTTTCAAATTCCCGCCAACTTCCCTTTCCTCGTCAACCCGACTCTGCTCCACCTCGTCCGATTCCATTATCCCCTTCCCTTTCCTATCCGTGCCAACTTGTCCGATCAAATCCAAAACTGGGACTTCCTCGTCAACCTGACGACTCGGCTCCGCCTCGTCTTCCTTCCCGCCCTCGTTCTTCCCCACTACGTCCATTAAATTCAAAGCCCTGCGATCTGATTCCACCTTGTCCCCTACAGAATCTGGAGAATATTCGTGGCCTACTAACACACCTCGCTGCGTGTTCTCCTCCTCTCGCCTCCTCTTCCTGGGGAAGGGACGGGGCCCGGTAGGAGGTTCCGGCGGGGGTTCCATGTCGGCCGGAGTAGATGGGTTCCGTTCGGGTTTCGGGTTTTAGGGTCCGATGATTTCTTCTTCTTGTTATTCGTCCAAAGGTGTTCGATGAATTCGTGAGGCCAAAGACGGTCCATCGCGGAGTCAATTTGTTTGCTTTTTATAGTTGAAACAATAAATTTGGCGGGAAGGGCAACGGTTTGTAACGACCTTGTTAATGGATTCAAGAAGGTCTGAAGGGAAGAGTGCCTTTCTTTAGGGAGGGGGAGATCTCAAGAATTCACCAACTATGAAACAATATTATAAAAAAAAATGGACATAAGATACAATGTGATTTAACTTAAAGTCTATGTTTACGGCAAAAAAAAATTTATTGATAGATACGAATCACGAAGTCATACACAACTCCAAATAACATGTTTTCATATAATAGAAAATATCTTAAAGTAAAAAAATATATATAAATCAAATTATGAATCTTAAAAAAGAATCGAAATAAAATAGAAAAATTTAGCTAGATAAACCTAGCGTCAACTAATAAGCTAACACTTACCAGGCACTCACCTTTGCCTTATTGTGTATGTAAGGAGGTTGACATTTATCACCCCTTACAACTGCAAGGCAGTTAGTGTATGCCAAATAGGCAAAACTCGTCACACTCAACAATCCCCACCTTGGAGAATTCGTCCCTTGCAAAAATCGTGAAACTATACCCGAATTTTAACAAACTCTACCTTGACGAAGCATCACCCTATAAGAAACCATGAGTTCTTGCGAAACCAAACTGATTCTACTAACTTCTCCATGAACCGTAGATTATTGCCATCAGTAAAACCATCTCAACTTTCTCAACTCTTTTTTGTTCAATCACTTGGAGTCAATCCCAAACTCAAGCTTTTGAGCTTGCTTAACCTATTTTATTCAATCTCCATTGAACCCCAACTAGTAATTTTATTTGTAGAAGTAATTTTGTGACTAATAGGTACATCCTCTATTATTCGATCAGCCATATGTTCTACAACCTCGAATTGCTTCTCTGCGGGACCTTTTTACCTAGTAGAACTCTTAACATTTAGTTCTAACTAGTAGAGCTCTCAACATACTTTGAACTTCACTATTCGACCAAGAGTGAGATAATTGATCTACGTGTGATATCACCAATAGCTTTGTTTATCCAATGTGAAACTAACTCAACATCTTTGACTTGCATATCCTTTTAGACAACTATAGCAGGACTCAACTAACAAAGTTTCTCTGAGACAACAATGATTCTTTGTCAACCATGCATGCATGAAATATTCATAGCTTGCTATCCATATCTCTGCAAATCTCTACTCTACCAAAATCATTCATGTCAAGTTTTTGCTCTCTCATACGAACCAACCTCATATGCCTGACCTCTTCTTCTCTTCAACGAAATAAAAAAATGTGACTCCATTTACAATGGTGTCCCTACTAACTTGTAAGTAATTCTAGCATCCCTTTTATTTTTATAAGTATTTTTAGCATCTCTTTTATTCTTCATCACCACCAAAACATCTTTCTCCACTTCGATTAGACTGCCCACAACCTTATAGTTGTATTTATTACAATCCAAAATCACTAATGAGATCAAATTTTTTCTAACTTCGGAACATGCCTAATCCTACACAATTTTAACATGATGTCATCCCATATCTTAATTCAGATATCACATATACTGGTGATCTTACAAATAGAAAACTTGCTTATAGTCACTATACTCGAATCAATGACCGTATGGATGTTAAACTATCATCTCTTGGACGTTATGTGAAAGGAGCGAGCAATGTTCAAAATCCAAGAATTCGAATATTTTGGATATTACAAAATAGAAAGATAGTCACCATCCAATCCATTCGAATATGAGGCCATATTTAAGGATACCAATCCTTCCTCATTGTCCCAAGTTCTTCTTGGATAATCTTTCTAAGCCATTTCGGTCCCAATTTGGTCCCTTCTCATCTCTTTCTCCTCCTTGATCATGGTTACCTATCACAACTAGCATTGTATTCATTCATTGCCAATTTTCCTAATTTGATGATATCCTAATAGAGCACTTGTGATCTCTATCAACATCAAAGACTCTTTCTCCCAAATTCGAGTTGTAACCAAATTCGAGTAAGAACCTAGTAAAAAAAAATTCAAGGACAACAATGTCATGTCTTCTTTCTTGAATTTCACATCAATATTTTTCAACTCGCTTAAAAGTTGACTGAAACTATTAATATATTGGCTGAAATTCGAGTCTTTCTTTATCTTGAGCCGGTACAATCTTTGCTTAAGATAAAGTTTGTTTGAAAAAAATTTAGACATATACCTTGCCTTAAATTTCTTCCACATCTCAGTTGGTGACTCCCCATTTATCACGTGATATATCACGTAGTCTGCCAAGCATAAAAAAATTGTCGCCACCACTTTGTGTCCTTTGGGTTTCTTCTTCGAGAGTGCGATGATCATCCCTTGTTGCATCACTCTCAAAAAAGAAAAGAAGAAAATAAATGCTTAAGACGGAGAGACAACCACATAAATAAAATGAAACGAAAACTAGTACACGTGATTAATGTAATTTTTGGGTGATCTGTATTCCCCAGTGACTGCTAGCACCGAGACGATTATACAGGCCTAGCGACCGCTACATTACCAGCGACCGCTAGGATCAATAATGCCTCCCAGGAACAGTGATCGCTGGTTCTGCAGTTTTCTTCCTAATTCGTAATTAGGGTTAAGGTTAGTTATCCACAACTATATATATATATATATATATATATATATATATATATATATATAT
>SOPF01027334.1:74566-97324 GCA_012979155.1 Hypericum perforatum
TATATATATATATATATATATATATATATATATATATATATATATTTCTACGTCTTATGACAAAAGACAATTGTGTGTTGAAGACATCTGTTGTAATGCTTCTCCATCATAATGAAACTCCTTGCCGTCGTGCACCCGTGGTTTTTTCCTGATTTGGGTTTTCCACATAAATCTTTGTGTCTCGTTCTTTTCGCTTTTACACGTTGTTCTCTTCAATTTGTATTAACAATTACGATGTTAGTCATTTATATCCCTTCTATAATTTCAAGGATTTTGCAAAATAGGATAGTAAAGAGGTTTGAGAGAGCCAACTCTAAATTATATTGTCTACAATTGTCCCGGACATTATGTACATCTTTCTCTTTAGTTCATCTTTCGTCTTTTTCATTAAATGGAACAAAATTCCAGTCTCAAAAACCGAAAACACTGAAGCCTACATCCTAAGCACAAGAATCAAAATCAATCTCCTCGCAGAAATTGCAAAGTCAGTTTCTTGCAACTTGTAGAAACATACAGTTTTATCATATTGCTCGTAAGAGCACTTGAGTTCCCACTGTCTGCTAGTTTTGTGCAAAGTATGACCATCTAAGTACAGATGTAAAAAATTTCAGAGTATAACTGTAACTATTGCTTCACAACTAACAGAGGAGTTATTCTACTGCAGAATATCGCAATATAGAGTCTTGCTGCTCAGGCATCCCGATGCGCAATGTAGGCGTCAGGGGCAACCCGATTATCTGCACATGTGGATTCGAATGACCGTTGATGAAGACCCTTGTAATCTGAAACAAGTACCACAGCAATATAATTAGTTATCAGATATAAGTGTCCTCCACAGTACAAAACATCCTCGTGTGAGTCTGGTAAGTTGAAGACAGTAGTACCTGAGTGCATCCGAAAAGTTTCAGAACTCGCAAGGATAAGCAGTTATCTACTATCAAACCCAATTCCTCATCCTTCAATTTCCGGCACCAAGACAAATCCAAAATAGACAAGCATCTTCCACACTTGGAAAGAGTCCAAGCAGTAATAACTCCAACCTGGCAAATAGTATAGCAATCAAGACATGAATGGATGCATTGAGCTAGCTAATATCGCCTCATAGAGAAACAAACCTTCCTGATATTGTTAAGTGAAAGCTCTTTTAAAAGCTTTCCCGATGTTTCCAAGAATGCAGCAATAGCCTCATCACTGTCAAATGCATATAAAAAAGGACATAATGAACAACAAAGAATCAAAGAAACCAGCAGAAACTATTGAACCCGAATAACCCACGAGCAGGAACCTGAAAGGATTGCGGGAGAGCTTTAATGTTTGGATCTGCTGGCAACCATTGGCAAGATACTCCAAGGAAGCATCTGTTAATTTCCTCAAGTTAACCAAATCGAGTTTACGCAACCCGGTACATGTATTTGCTATCTCTTTCAACGACAAATCAGTCAACTCTCTGCACAAAATAAATGACATTCTTATCACGTGTATATACAAAACTACAAAAGGATCTTAAAAGGGATGTAATGTCAACAAGCTCACTCGCAATTAGAGAGAACAAGCTCCTTCATGTTGTGACCACGTGCACTAAGTAACCACTTGATGAAAACATCACAAACAGTTTGAATTCCAGCAACTGATAAAACCTCCAAGTGTTCTATCTTCTTTAAACTCGGTAAGATAAGCATAGCATCAAGGCGCGGACAGTCATCAAGGTACAACTCTTGCAGAACATGTCCCAGTGAGTCTGCGATAGTGTCGATACTGGCAGAGGTAAGAAGAGAGCACTGGCTGAGATTTATAGATCGTAAAGCCGGCGTGGCGAAAACAAGTGACTTAAATGCATCATCCGAAAGGCGACACGCCCCAGTGAGAGACAAAGAACTTAGCAATCGCAAGCGGTATGGTTCCCGATCAATAGTAGGTAGTATCGTGTAATCGGCAATGCAGCGCCCACATTGGTCGAGTTGAAGAACCTGCTTTGGCAGGAAAACGTACAGTGAAAAACTCCATCCCATTATTACATATAAAAGACTAAAAATGCAAGAAAAAAAGGGTAAGTACCATCAGATCACTTGTGTCGAACGACCAAAACCATTCGGTAAATTCTTCCTCTGTTAACCACGAGCAATCCTTCACTTGAATCTTTGTCGGATGCCCGTGTGCAAGAAGGTAAAGAAAATGCTTACTCATTCCCCCAGAATCACACAACAGATTAGAGAGTCTGAGTCTCAACGAATACGGAATGCCATGTAGTGAAACAATCGACTCGGCATTCTTGGCAAGAACAGACAGGCACAAGTCCAGCAATGAAGGAACCGGCTTTCTTGGACGAAAGTCATCATCGTTTCTTTCCTTTGGTTTCCAATCTACATCTTCAAATTCCTGTTTGTCGGCCCTGCCCCTGATGATCTTTAAAGTAGTAGAGAAAGGACCTGGCCTATCTCCAAGCTTGGTCTCCGCCTCATGCGGAGGTGGGTCTGGAGCATCAGCACGCAAATTCGGATGTTCCTTATCATAACGAGCCAACTCAGGAGCCACACGCGTAGCTGTATTCCGCAAAGATTGATCCCTCGAGTTTCTTGGGTAGTCTTCAGCCCGCCTGGCTACTGGCTCCTTCAGAGGGGGGTACGGAGCATCAGCACGTAAATTTGAATGCCGTTGCTCATAATGAGCCAATTCAGGAGCCACATTCTTAGCAGCATTCCGAGAAGATTGCTCTCTCATTTTTCTTGAGGATTTTCTCATATATGCCATAAGGTGATCAAGATCACTCTCAGCCTGACGCTTATCTTCCGCCTTTTCCATTGGCCCCTTCCCTTTCGTATCCTCACCGACTCGCCCAATCAAATCTAATGTCCTGCCTTCTTCTTCAACCCGACCCTGCTCCACCTCCTCCGCTTCCATTACCCCCTTCCCTTTCCTATCCTCACCAACTTGCCCGATCAAATCCAAAACATGGACTTCCTTGTCTACCTGACGACCGAGCTCTGCCTCGTCGTCTTTCCGGCTCTCGCTCTCGCTCTTCCCCACTAAGTCGATCAAATTCAAAGTCCTGAGACCCAACTCAATGTTGTTTCCTACAGAATCCGGAGAAGACTCCTGGCCTACTAACAGAACAGGCTGCGTGTTCTCCGCATCTCGCCTCCGCTTCCTCGGCGAGGGGCGGGGGCCAGTAGGTGGTTCCGGCGGGGGTTCCATTTCGGCCGGAGTAGATGGGTTCCGTTCGGGTTTCGGGTTTTAGGATCCGATTATTTCTTCTGCTTTTCCTTCTTCATCCAAAGGTGTTCGATGATTTCGTGAAGCTAAAGAAGACCCATCGCGGAGTCTATCTGTTTGATTTTTAGAATTGAATGTAATTTGGCGGGAAGGGCCAACGGTTTGTAACGACCGGTTAACGGATTCAAGAAGAGAAATCAGAAAAGAGAGATTTTAAAATAAGAGTGGCTTGTATGATTCAATCTATTAAATTGTTATGTTTTATTAGTCTTAAATTTTATGAAAAATTACATGATTTTATATTCCTTCTTATTTTTTATTAAAAATAACAATTTTTGAGAAGTATAAAAAAAAAGAACAATTCAAAAATTAATATAATGAGTACCGGGAACAGAAGGTCAGGCCCGTGGAAACTTTGGGCTTTCCGCCCGGTGTTCTAATGGGCTCCAACGCTTGCTGGGTTTTGACTTTTAAGATCTACCCATTTAATTTTCTTACTATAAAGTATAAACTCAAATATTGGCAAGTCCACGGTTTGGTTTTTTCGTAGAAAAAAGTTTATAGCACTATAATGCAATTTCATCAACTTTTTTGACCGCGTTCCGTCTCTAGACAAACTATTTTATAAAATTTCTACCAAAAAAACTATTTATCAAATTCGTGTGGTGAAAATAATATATCGCAAAATTAATCATCTATGCAACCTATCGCCAACTTCTACCATATTAATTAGGATGTCCTTTTTGTTTGTACCAAAATACAATCTTTAATAGTTCTCTCCGTTTTTTGGGGATCTGGATGGCTATTAATTGATTCACCGGCTTTTTTCCCACGATCTACCAGCACAAGAGAAACATAATTGCATTGTCGGGAGATTTCACTCTATGCACTTTTACTGTATTAATTTACCACCAATTATTGGATCTGATATTCCCCAGCTAATCAGAATTCAGGAATGTTGCATAGCATATGCCATTAATTGCGATTGTGGGACATCTTAACTCAATTACGATTAAAAACTGTCGGTGTGGCCGGTACTACTTGCTTCATTGGATTTTTATATACTGAATGCGATGTAGCTAACATAGGTATAAAATTAAACAAATGCATTCCGAACAACCACAATATAGTCACCACAATTCATATACCAGAACTAATTGGATGTTTTTTATGTCTAATTAATCAATTAATTAAGGTTGAACCAATTATAACTTTTAAAATGCGACAAATATGTTTCAAATTTTTTAACATTGATAGCTTCCAAAAAACGGGACTTGTTGTTCAAATTAGAACATCTTAGTTGATCAATGGTAAATAAGTAAATAACATAACTATTAAGCTTAATTACAAAACCGGAAGCAAATAGTCAATTATAATTGACGTGTTTCCTCCTCAACTTTCGGAATGGATCTCAGTCTCCACTATTAGACAGCAATCAACTAAACAGGAAAATTGCCGGGGTTAAATTAAACAGACGAGTTTCTTCCTCCCGGGAAAGGAATTTAATAGATTTTGCCCACCAACAACGCATTACACTCAGCCAAATATTATATATTATTATTAACCCACTGCTGACTTGTCACATTAGCCGACATTACCAACATGTTAAAAGTGAGAAAATCCCTCAACAACTTGTTATTGTGAAAATGGAAACGACTTATGGTGCCCAAGACTTCTGCGAATCTTAACTCGTTTATGAGGAATTAGTTGATTAAAATCAACCAGTCTAACTATTGTATTTATGATCTGACGAAAACTGTGTCAATTTTTAAGTATGAATTGAGAGGATCGAATCTTATGATTGTCAAGATACAATTCCGGAATTGTAGAAACAATTTAAATTAACAAAAAAATCAACGCTAAAATAAAG
This sequence comes from Hypericum perforatum, assembly GCA_012979155.1. Lineage (NCBI taxonomy): Eukaryota > Viridiplantae > Streptophyta > Magnoliopsida > Malpighiales > Hypericaceae > Hypericum > Hypericum perforatum. The sequence continues at coordinate 79,647 of SOPF01027334.1, forward strand.
GCAATTTAACTAGTAAGAGAGAGGAAAACAAATCTCAATTTCCTATTTTGCAAGATACTATATAATAAAGTAACGATTCAAGTTATATACCTACCTTTAAATATGGTCCGATCTCGCAATCAAAGATTTAACGGGTCACTAGAAACCTATGGTTGGTTATAAACAAAGTCCTATTTAAAACTAATCAACTAAGTAATAATATATATTATACTAATAGCGATCACGAAATTTTAATGCACTATAACTTCAAACTTCTATTTTACTCCCTCCAACCCCGTTAATGGCGGTCTCACTCTCACCGTCATATTCTTCGTCACCGCGATAGCGAAAAGGTGGAATCAGACAAGGAACCCACAAGACAAAACCAACCCCAACCATCACCAACCCCCCTAAAGTTCCGAGCTTTAGTTAAGTTTCAGTGTAAAGTTTGGATCTTTGTAGATGAAATAGCCGGAGGGAATGGGCCACAACGCCGGCGGAGAAAGTGGGGTCAGCCCGCGTTTCTCGGGGCCCATGACCCGCCGGGCCCACTCCTTCAAGCACCCCAACGCCGGCGCCGACGAGGGTGGTGGGCAGGAGGAGGTCATCGACATAGGCTCGCCGAGATCTGATCCGGTGGCGGCGGACGGCGGGTACAGGAGGGGGGTGTTTAGGAGCTTGGTGAACAGGAAGGGAGGGAATAGTAGTGTTGGGATTGGATCTGTGGCGGTGGAATTGGGTTTGGGGTTGAAGGAGGAGAGGAAGAAGCTGCTCGGACATTGGATGTTCTTCATCTTCTGTGGTGTCTGTTTGTTTCTGGGTGTCTTTAAGATTTGTGCTTATGGATGGTTCGGATCGGTTATTGATGCTTCTTCTGCTTCAAATGAGGTCTGGTCGTTGTCTTTTTGAACTTCTCTTTGTTGGTTTAGTCCTTTTGGTGGTTGGTCCTTTATTCTGGTTGTTATTTGGAGGCTGCATTTTGTTGGAGAAATCCCACGTCGGAAGTGGCCAGTCTTTTTGGTTTGGTCTGTATATGGAAATTTCTACATGGTATAACCCATTTTCTGTTTGTGTTTGTACAACCCCTGTTTGAAAATATGAGAGGCAGTGTCAAGACCTGTTTATAAGACTGGAAGATTCATCTAGTCATAGGATTTTTATTGGTTTAAGGATGATTTTAGGTGGCCGTGAGTTTTCTTGCCATGATTGATTGATTGCTTTAGAATTTCGTTGTGAATCGGGTCCGGTCAGTTGGATTTTATTCTAGATTCATCTAATCTGATATGGATCAATATGCTGAACTCTGTGCATAATTCGACGAGCAAGGTCGTTTATCTGTTTCGTTTCAGTTTTTGATTTCTGTTCTTTTTTAGTAGTTCTTGGATGCCAGTTGGACTACGAGCTAGTACATACATCTGCTCCTGCTTGTATTAGGTCATGCCAGCTGGTATGGTTTATATCTTGCTGATAGATTTCTTATTTCCAATTAGGATATAGCTGATCCGATCAGCTTATCTAGCCACAGTTCAATACATTGTCAAGGATCAAGTTCCTGTGGGTCTGTGGAGGTGGAAGCTGATAAAAGGAGAACGCTTGGTCTGAATGCTGTTGGTGGCAGGAACAGAATTGCTGATGTAAGTACATATAACTTAAGTGACAAATTAAGTTCATATTTGAGCTCTAAGCCTTCTTCTCGTACTTTTAAGTCACTTTTCTGATGTAATTTGGATAAAGCTCTGTTTCTTAGCTTTAAACCTTTTTTGCCTTTACTCAGCTCTCGGGTATTTGGGCTAAACCCTACAGCGGGGATTACGAGCAATGCATTGATCGGCCAAGGAACTGGAAAAGTATGCAAACCTCTATCTTCTATCTGCAAGCATTAGTACAGAAATGTCTTTTTGTCTTGCTTCTTATGTTTTCTTTTTTTATCTGAGATTATTCTTTATTTCTGTGGCAGAGCTAGATAGAAGGACCAACGGATATATAGTCATAAATGCCAACGGCGGCTTAAATCAGATGCGATTTGGGGTCTGGTTTCTTCAAATTCTTTTTCTTTTGGTGGTTTGTTTTTCTTGTTCAACCTGATCATTTGGCAGTTGCCTGATTTATTAACAATTCTAGTATGCAGATATGCGATGCTGTTGCAATTGTTAAGCTAACAAAGGCCACATTAGTGCTTCCTTCACTTGATCATGCTTCATACTGGGCAGATGACAGGTTTTTGTCCCAGACTTTTGTGTTATCCTTTCGTAATAGGTTAGATACAGCATATCCATTCATTTGACTTCCTGGTGACTGATTTCCTAACCTGAACTCCACGCTTACGAGCCATTTCAGTGGTTTCAAGGATTTATTCAATTGGCAACACTTCATCGACACTCTAAAGGACGATATCCACATTGTCGAGGAATTACCAGCTGCGCTTGCCAATACTTCGTTCATGAAAACGCCAGTCTCTTGGTCTAAGGTTGGTGTCAATGATTACTCTCAATACTTCACACTAAAAGGGAATAACCAATCTTTAAGAATTGGCATGTTTTTGTGCTACTACCGACGCTTATTTGGTTTGTTCTGTTTTCCATTGTCCAGGCTAGTTATTACAGGAATGAGATTGTGCCATTGCTAAAGGAGCATAAAGTTGTCTTCTTTACCCATACTGATTCTCGGCTTGCAAACAATGAGCTGCCTGAGTCTATACAAAAGCTTAGATGTCGTGTTAATTATATGGCATTGAAATACTCTGAAACAGTAGAAAATTTGGGACGCACCTTGGTAGAGAGAATGAGGGAAAATGGAGGCCCTTATCTTGCTCTGCATCTCAGGTATTACTAATTTTAATTATTTCTCTTAAGAAATTGAGTTAGAGATGCTTTATTTTGTGATTCTGGTTTGGTCTTACCATTCAATTCTATCAGCAAATTGGAGGAATCTGTTGCGAAATGTATACATTCTCTTTTTGGAAGAAATTGCTACAAAGAGACGTCTTAACCTCCGTGATTATATGTACACTTTACAGATATGAGAAGGATATGCTCGCATTCACCGGATGCAGCCATAATTTGACGGAGGAGGAGGATGAAGAACTGACACAAATGCGACTTGAAACCATCCATTGGAAGGAGAAAGAAATAAACGGTACAGAACGAAGATTACTCGGGGCTTGTCCACTTACCCCGCGAGAGACTTCCCTGTTTCTTAGAGGGCTCGGTTTTCCATCCAGCACGAGAATATACTTGGTAGCCGGTGATGCTTATGGTAACGGAAGTATGCAATACCTTGCAAATGACTTCCCTAATATATTCTCCCACTCCACCCTTGCTACTGAAGAAGAGCTAAGCCCCTTTAGTAATCATCAGAACATGCTTGCTGGTATAGACTACGTTGTTGCACTTGAAAGTGATGTATTCATGTATACCTATGATGGGAATATGGCAAAGGCAGTCCAAGGTCATAGACGGTTTGATGGCTTTAAAAAGACGATCAATCCAGACAGGTGCGTTTTTGTCATCCCTTTGATGCAAATCTCTCTTTTCCGATATCCTATAGGGTTTTGAAATACTATAGTTTACTCATTGTCCTGGTTGTTTATAGAAGGAATTTTATGAAGCTTGTGGATCAGTTGGATGAAGGGAAAATAACATGGAAAAAATTCAGCTCTAAAGTGAAGAAGCTTCACAAGGATCGAGTTGGAGCACCATATCCAAGGCAGCCTGGAGAATTTCCGAAGTTCGAGGAGAGTTTCTATGCAAATCCACTTCCCGGGTGCATATGTGAGAAAACTTCGGATGAGTAGACCCCGAAGGAAGAAATTACATTATTTCGTAGCAGGAGATCAACTTCGTGCTGAAAACAAGCCATTGAACCTGATATAGAACTGCAGCATTTTAATCATACAAACTCAGGCGATGGTCGTCGACTGCTTTCTCTTGGGGCAGAAACTGTACAGATGGGAGATAGCCCATACAATGAGCTCATTGCAGCAACTTCATATCGTAGTTGGTCCATGGGCATAAGATCGTTGCAACTTTCTCCTAGTGACATGCTGCACCGGATTGGGTACTCGTGCTGGGAGAGTGCTATTTCTCGGAGCGAGAATAGGAGGCGGTAGAACACAAGGAGGTCTACTCGGTGGACCTTAGGAGAGACTTCAAATTGAGGAGTGTTTGGGGAATAGTTTTTTCATTGTTGGAAATCCAGGAAGTGGATATAGTTTTGGACGAATTAACCACTTTTAATACCCTTTTTCATACTTGGTCATAAATTCTCTTATATGTCAACTGTTCATAGTTTACCAGAATTATTGATCCTTACAAAGTTTGAAATTTTCTGGAAACTGGATGATATCTTGCAAAATTGGATAGGGGATGTGATATCCACTAATATTAATTGGTAATGTCAGAGAGAGGGAATAAAAACAAAGAAGAGATCTAGTGAGCCATTTACATCTGCAGAATAGACTCAACAAGTTCATGTAAAGGTGCCAGCTCCCCTTTATCGATCAGACGAAATTCCTGCAGAAAAAAGAAAGAAAAGAGAACTTAGAACTGCTCAAGAATCATCCAAACCATTATAAGCCATAAAAATTACCCATGTAAAGAGAACAAAATGTTTGAAGCAAGTGTTCAGGTGAGCTTCCTCCTTCAAACTGACAATCTTTTGGAAATGTGTGTGGTAGATGTGCGCATAGACGCGGAACATCCTCTTCATGATCGTCTTCACAACATCCCGAAAGTTTTCTGGGAAAGGAGCGCCTGCAGATCACAGTCAAACGAAATAAGCTCCGTCTTTCCATCTGCAGATATTGTGTTCATCAAGTAGCATAGTCTCCACTCACCAAGCTTCTGAGGGAAGATTGTTTCGTCGTCTAGTTGAGTCTCGATCCAGTCCATGAGGAACTCGACGTACTTCGGAGCTGACACTTCGATCGGTTTCTTGATGGTAACTCCATCAGCCCACCTATACTCGTACCTGCAAAGAAAGAAAAAGGCACAAACCAGTGACAAAACCCATCAACCAAGTCCCGGACTAGCGTTTGGATACGGTCCTAACGATCAAGAACATTACTTTGGTCCTGCTGTCATTGAAGGGCAGTTAGATGGGGTGCAGAATTCAGTGAGGGTACCATACAAAATGTTCACTTGGTTGAAGAAATCCACAGCTGCAAGTTCATCAAATCACAGTTCATCCGATATTAGATAACTTCATCATCAAGTCATCATCTAAAGAGAGGAAAGGGACTGAGATCATACTATTGACAGCTAGCCATTCGTTGATATCTTCGCCAGGAGGGAGACTCACTGCTTCCCTGAGATTTCCACTGCCCAAAGTAGCATCAATGTGTTTTTGGAGCTGAGCACCCTGTTTTTTCCATTTAATTCAGTGTTACTCGACAATTTCGACTCTGAATATGGTTAAAAAAAAACCGATGCAGCAATCAATTTTAAAAATTTATAAATTATTTTCTAGAAAGGGTCCTATCTATCTAAGTACCTTGCTTCCTGATGGGGCATTCTTCTTGGGCCGGAATGTCTTCTGGTTCCTTCATTAGCACAAAAAATGTTCCAACAATTCATTAATTTGGACAACACTATTCCAAATATGTAAGCGTTGTAGCGTATTCACGGCACCAATTACTTCTCTCCAGCAATTTTTTTAATTATCCATGCAAAACAAATATTAACAAGCCATATCCCAAGAGGCTGCGCAGATTAAATTAATGTTTTACCTCGCTATATGATACAAGAGGAAAGGGCGCTTCATAAGATTTGATTTATAATTGCAATTATTTTTCCTTTCAAAATCCCCATCAAAGGACGAGTTTAAACAACTCGGAACCAATTACGTTTAATAACAGCCTAGGGAATATAATATAAATCAAATGAAATATGTTGGAATGGGAAATCCTGAACGAAATTGATATCTGTTTGAGAGGAGTTAATTTTGATATCGAAACAAATGATAAAATTAACAAGAGAAAATATTAACAAAATAGGAAGGTTGAGCAAAATGCCTGTTTCCAAGGCCAAAGAGACTCATTGTGCTCCAGCTTTTTTTTCTGTATCTTGGTCACCAGAATTCTTGAAGAGAAGAAGAATACCGCTTCTTTGTGTCTCTCCCTCTACTTTTTTTTTTTTTGGCTTCTCCTCTTTTAATTATTGTTGTTTTCGTTAGAGGTATTTAAATGTTTTTTCTCGGAATTATTGACAATATTATTAAAGAACTCGTATCAAATGCGGTGATGTCAAATTTGGATGACAGCTTGACAAATTGAGGGTTGAATAAAATAGCATCTTTTGAATTAATAGTATAACGCGTAATAAATTGTTTGGTCGCCGATAAAATAATTGAGATTTCAATGCAATAATTTAGGTTTGGCGCTAACTGAGAAATTACTCGATGAAGGCCAACATTCTTCCAACGAAAAAAAGCGCACTCCATATTTCTAATTTCTGCCATGTTGATGTGGTAATTGCTTAATATCTATGTTTGGCCAGAAGCTATCAAAGCGCACTGTCCGAAATCCATATTCTCTGGCAGCCAAGGCTGGTAAGCTAATAACTTTAACAACACCAGTAAATTTTTTTGATATAAATAAAAAAAAATCAGCAATCATAATAGGGTAAATTATTTTTAGATTCATGGTCTATAGTATGATTACTAATTTGGTCTCTACTATTTAAAATAACTGATAATATTAATCAGATATCGAGATTAACATTTTTCCAAAGAGTAAGAAAAAACAAAATAAATTTTTTCAATAACATAGATGATGGAGTTTATACATAATAAATTATTTTTTTCCATTTAATTGAATAGGAAATATTCTTACATTAGACCTGTTGGTAGTTATGACATAGATAAAAAATTTGAACATAATTTACCAATGTGAAGTTCGAACTTTTTCTGAATATGTCCATGTCATTGATCATTATCGAATAAGATTTTGTTGTTGTCTTAAAAATTCATTTATGAAAGAAATTCAATGCCATCATTAGAAATACAAACTATTTTTATAAGTAAAAATTTGTATTATTTCCAAAATTAAATTATATCCATATAATTACAAGATTAGAAGAAGAATATAAAAAAGAAGTAACACATATCACAAAAATACAAAAACTTAATAACGAGTTAGCTAATTCAATGATTTTTAGTGGTCACCAATCTCTTCTTAACAAATTGTATCAAAATGTGTATCTAAAGTTGATCCAATTAGTTAATGAACAACACGTACCGTAGATATCATATGACATTCCTGTATTTGATGCACTATTAGTATGCATATTGATGATTTGCAATGATCTAGTCTCCCTTGACATTTTGTAGGTTTCGTGATATGAAAGACGCGAAATCAAATTTAGTAATATTAACATCAAGACGAATTCCTACCTTGCAATGTGTGGGTTTATCACACATGTTAATGAACTGGAATGGCCTTATTTCACTTTTTCGTATTTATATATAGAGCTTGTACTCCATCTCCCAAAAAAAAGTTCATAACAGGTGCGTTAAGGTTGGTTGAAGTAAATAAAAAAAACATGAACTCAATATCAACAAAATCGAAACTTGCTTGACCGTTAACGACCTCGTTTCTTCTTACACAGAAATACCCTAGACCCGAGATAACTTGGTACCTACGGTACCGTACAATAGTCTTACACTGCAACCGACCAAACTGGACACAGACCCAACCGGTCGAAGAATTTTAACCAACAAAGTAAAACAGTACTAGAAACCAGAAAGACAATTCTCACATAAATTAACCCACAAGAAGCAATCTTGGAGGTCTAACAACTAAGTCAGTTGGTGCCACCAAGAACACCCTTGAGCTTCTTGACCTGAGCATCGTCCAAGAACGTCACCTTCTCGATAGTGTCCGACTCTAAATCATTCCCGAACAGCGCAATGCTGGTAATCTGGAGCCCCGGGCTGGGGCTGCTGAAGCTGACGAACGCCACGGCGGGGGCGGCGCCGGCGTTGAGCTGGAAGTGAAGAAGTCCCTGGGGAAACACCATCACGTCACCCTTTTTTAGGTTCTTGACGTAAACTTTGTTCGCGGTGGAGATGAACCCGGCGCAGATGGATCCCTGCACTACCACCAGCACTTCCGAGCCACCCGGATGGGTGTGCATCGGGATGACCCCTCCCGCTGCCAGGTCCAGCCTGGCGATGGAGATCCCGAGGCCGTTCACGCCCGGGAACTGCTCCGCGAAGGCCGGGGTCACCGCGGCCTTGATGATGTTGGTGGTGTTCCCCGGTGCACCGAGGCCGGTGAAGTAGAAGTCGTCCTCGGTGACCTTGGCGGGCTTCTTGCAGGCGTAGCCCGCGGGGCCGTCGGGGCCGGAGAGGTCCGCCACGCAGAAGTCTTTGACGGAAGCGTGGGAGGTGGCTGAGAGGAGGGAAAGGAGAAGGAAAATGGAGAGGCTTGACTTCATCTTGATATGGGCTTCTCGTTGAAGTTGGGGTACTTGTAGGAAGTGAGGGGTTGGCTACTTATATATATTGGAGAGGATAGGTTAACTTTTTTTTGGTTGAATTGCAAGTTTAACCTATTGGACTTAAATTTTCGGGGTTTTAGACGACTTTGGACTTTGTTCCTTTCCCGATTTTCAAGGATACCTTCGGTGCACCTACATTCTATATAACGTCTATACCGACTAATTTGAGACATGGAACAAAATTTAACGTAGTTGTATTTTTCTAGAGATTTCACTCAAGTTAAAACAACTCCTTACTGATAACCGAATGATCTCGAAGGTATGGGACGTCGTTTTTTAACTGCATTGTTAAGGATATGCTGGACTAGGATTCCAAATCTAGGGTGAAACTGAAAGTAAGTTTGTGTCCGTTAGAAACGACAGATCTCTGTAGGGTAGGGGGATGCATGTGAATGGGAGAACCCGGCCATTTCGACAAGGACATGGCTGCTCTTTTGTTGGAAGCAGCCAAATGGAGATATCTCCAGGATTTTGGTGTCTGCAACTGGAGATAAGTAGCCATTGCAGAAATTAGAAATCTATTCTAATTGATATAACATCATCGATCCAGTTCCCCTTGTTCATGGCTCGGAATGATGAGACCAATAAGATTCATAGTGCTATCGACTACACTTTTTCTTTTACGGTCCTTTCTATAAAAAAAATTGCGTAATCAGATTTTAATGAAATCGTCAATTACGAGATGACGATATCTTCTTTTTATTGTAAATAATATTTACTTGTCAAAAAGTTAAATGAGTATCAATCAACTAATCTTTTTGGCCGCTGTTGAAGCCTAGCTCAAGTAACAAAATGTGAGACAACTTTATGATTGGATTGTCAGTTTGTAACACGTCAAAATTCTAAATCGAAGGTAGCTTTTCGGACTATTTCTGACTGGAACATCAAATCTTGTTTAAGAAAATCTGAAGTATTAACTTAAACAAACTATCAAGTTCAAATTGTTTTTATAATTACGAACTTTTATTGATAAGAGAAGAAAAAAAAATAACATAATGGGGATAAAAAAAATGTCTAAAAACAAAAATAAAGACATACACAGGTAATCGTAGCAGCAAATTTGCTGTCAAATTTAGAAATTCACCAAAACAAACTCATAAGTCAAATAGTAAAAGGTGATATCAATCAGCCGGGCACATCAAAATTCCGTAACATACCATATCAAGTTCACTTACATCAATAGCATCATCAGTGATTATGTCAAATAAGGGCGGATCAAGAGTGGGGCGCCTTCAATCAACTTCCTTGGCAATGGTGGTGATTGCAATCTTATTCTGCTTCATGACAGAAAAAATTATCTTACTAAGTAATTTGTATAACATTTATCAATATATTTACCTTTGAAAGAAGTTATATGGCATGTTTTTCCTTAACCGGCTGTGCAGGAAATAGATATCCCCATCATTGTCAACAATTCATGTTTTTTCGAAAAGGTAGAGATTTTATTAAGTATAAGATATAAGTGAGCATGCAATTATTAAAGAATCCCTAAAATGAATACGAATACGATTTCCATGATACAATGACTAATCCTGTCGTTTTCATTAATTAGTCATATATCACGCAAATCAATTTCTGGTAAAAATCAACACCCAAATTAATAATAATATCCGTATATTGCCTCCTTTAGAGCTAGCAATCTCATTCAAAACTATCGGAGTGATAGTTTTCTAGGGTTTAGAACGTTCCCAACAATTCAAATAGTCTGCATTTTTTCAATCTTGGTCACGATTATAATATGATCAAAAAATAACTTTGCCCCGTGAAGTGGTCCAATAATGGGACATGGACACAACGGTAGCGATAAAAATGGAGGGCATAAGAAGACATACTTGGGACAGCTAATAGGGACTCTGCAAGTCTTGCTTGGTGGAATTCATCTTCACGTCGAGCGTCATCCATGAAAGGATAGATAGTTGTTTGTGTGGATAGTAGGACTTGCCCTATCTCGTAGGACGTCTTTTTTACAATCCAAAAGGTTAAAAATGGCCTACCTCCAATTCCAATCCTACACTTGTCTTACAAGTGACTAAAGTTAAAGAATTTAGGTATTTGTCAGACTAAAACGACGTTTTCCAACTTGACAAAAGACTTATCATCTTGATTGAATGTTGAGTATTTAAATTTGATATTCTGGATTTTGAGTATTTTTTATATTTTTTACTTTGAAATAACTAATTAATAAACTGATATTTGAATGACATGTACGCCAAGTGCCAACTAAGTGATGAATTTTCAGTAAAATTGATTGTAATGTGTTTGTGGCTCCAAAATATTATTAAGTATATATATATATATATATATATATATATATATATATATATATAATGATTGAACCAAATTTAAGTATAGAGGGACAAATGCAATTTCTGAACAGATGCAAAGACTATTTAATATTTATTCTTACACACAATCATACATTATTTTATATATAAAAACAAAGTAAAATACAAAAGAAAATGACCCTATCAAATATACGAAATATCATGAACTAAACGAGTTTAGACTACTTTGATGATTCAAAACTTTCCAAGATCATATTACTATAACTATTTGCCTACATTCTAATTATACAAATTATGCTGTTGTGTTCTTTAGGTTGCTAGATTTTTCAAAGACTGTTTGGGGATAATCAATTACTATTTTTTATAATGAAATTTATAACACCACAATAATATTATCAATATCAAAGAGTGAGGCCACCCCAAATACAAAATCACTCACCTCGTCTTCTGCACCAAACTACCAACTCAAGCGCTTGATGATATACCAACTTGACTGCTGGCATCATCGTTTCCTGGCTTGCCAAAGATCTCGCCGAGAACAACTACCATGACAGCGCCAGCGTCCTTTTCGTCTACTCCTGATAACAGTCATCACCTTCTCCGATCCCTAGGAGACCCACCTCTATTCTCCATTGTCCAAGCAGTCACGTGACTCTTCCATCCATTCGGTCCTCGTTCTCAACAAAACTACAAGCCGAAAGAAAGATTGAAGCAACCTTTCGTATGGCCCTTTGTTTCTTGGACAATTGAAACACGGACCGGTGCAGAAGACAAGAGATTTTTAGTCATTATGTCGTGAACCTTAGAAAGAAAGTGAAATCTCAGCATATTTTGAGTACTGAGCTCCCCTGCGGGCCAGTCAATCCAGTCAGATGCACAGAATAAGTCCTCCATCTTTTCATGGAATTCTAATGAATATTCATTTGTTCTAATATCAATTATACTTTTTAATATTAATAACTTTTAGATATAAAATATACAGAAATATAATCTAAAAATCATTAAATAATCCTATTTTAAACATCCTAATCCAAAAGCTACTATTCCTTTTGTAATAAATGAATGAATTGCTATTTTATTGGCTTTTTAGTAAAAGTGAGGGTGACTAACTCTCTTGAAAGCTTTCTGTAACTACAAACGGGTTATAAAAGTTATCCCGGCAAAGCTGATTAAAATATAAAAAATAAATCAGACAACGGTGATTAATACGCGGAGGAATGCTGGGTTCAAAGATTGCAATGAGTAAGGTTTGATATTAATAGGATTCAATAATCAATATATATCTTAATGTTTTTAGTTAGATACATATTCTATTTATGATATTATGAATATCTTTTAGGAAAAAGTCCACCTAGGGCCCCTGTGGTTTGACTCATTTCCAGATAGGTCCCTGTGGTTTAAAAAGGTCATAGCCGGTCCCCGTGCTTCCAATTTTTTTATCTGAGTCCCCTCGATCCGGTTCGCTTCGTTTTTGTTATTTTGGTATGATCAAATCTGACATTATCAATGCCGATTGTCAACTCCACTTGACTCTCCGAAGTGTCCCCGACGTGTGGATACTAGTTTCACATGTTTTCGTCATCGGAATCGCGAGATTGAACTTTGAATTTTTGAATCGAACTAGACCGGGGGGACTCAGATGGGAAAATTAGAAGCACAGGGATCGGTTATGACTTTTTTAAACCACATGGATCTATCTGGGAACGGATCAAACCACAGGGGTCCTAAATGGACTTTTCCCTATCTTTTATAAAGACTTGAATCCTATGATCTATGTAAAAATTTATACTTTATCTATAGATTCATTTTTTATACTATAATTTTTCAAATTTTAATACAATTCATGTAAAAATTAAGAAAAAATAAAGTTTATATAATAAAAAATAATACCAAAATAAATTTAAACCAAATAGTAATATTTTAAAAAATAAATAAACATGGTTTAAAAATTATCTTCTTGCTAAAGTTCCAAAACAATTTAAATACAAAGTTCCAAAATAAAATAGTTTATTGCTAAATTTCCATGTGATTATCTTTTTGATTCTATAATTTAATTCTTCTCATTTATTTTTTAGTGTGATTATCAAATTTAATTATTTGATCAGTCATTTAATATTAAATAATTTAATAAAAAATTAGTATTATATGTATTTGAAACTTCACTAATGATGATGAGTCTTGATGATGAGTATTGGATTAGTGGTGGAAATTTCATCACTAAGTTAGTTGCTAATTAGGCATTTGGATTTTTTATTAGTTACTAAGTTTTTCTAATTAGACATTAGGTTTTTTTGTGAATTTATATATGTATTATAATTATTTACATAATAGTGTAACTATTAGGTCTGAATTTATATCGACTTTATCTAGACAGAAAGTATTAAAATATAGATACAAATTCATACTCTACCAATGACTTGTAGAGCCTATGATCCACAGAATATGGTATCAATTTTTTGGCATTCGTAGCTAGGTTTTTATGAGTGGTTTTTTTATTAGATGTTGCACACTTGAGTCTTTTATGCAACCCTGGGCTCGCACATGTAAAAAATTAGTGCCCTCGCAAGGAATTCCATCCTGAGCCATCTTCGTCCACGTGGGTTAGAGAATTTCTTTTCTTTTGTTTGTTCTATTCTACTTCGTACAATTGAAATAATATTATTTGACCAAATAAATTTTAAGAATATGGTTTTCTTGGAAAAGTATTAAAATAATATATAATATACAAATAAATATTTTTCAACTCTCTATAAATACTCTAAATGTTAACATATATTTTACACGATCATTGTGAATATTTTTCAACTCTCTATAAATACTCTAAATGTTAACATATATTTTACACGATCATTGTGAATTTATAATTTATATTTTTTGCATTTATAATTTATAATTTTGATTTTTCTCAGTACCTTAAATTAGTTTTTAATTAATATTCAACTTTATTCATAAAATTATAATTTTTATTTTTGAAATTTAATTTTTAATGCAAATTATGAAATTTGCATTTATGTATTTTTATAAAAGAAATTTAATACTCTACAAAATAATATTAGATATTATGTGGATGATAAAATAATTAAAGTGAATTGGTTTGATTATGTAGATGATAAAAATATTAACTGTTTATTGTTGATGATAAGTAAGGGTAAGAATATGAGTGTAAGGAAAAAATTGAGTACAATGAATTTGATAGATATGCATGAAAAAAAAGTTAATCATTTATTCCGAGAATAACTTAAAAATAGTTGGCTCAAAGATGCGAGTATGGATAATCTTAAGGTGTCTCTCGGATGAGGAACAAATCAATTTAGTTTGAAAAATATTGGAAACTAGACATTACTAAGTTGTCTTCATCAACGAATTTAAGGAACATTAAGATTCGATAAAATGTTTTAAAAGTTCACGTTGATTCCTAATTTCATTTACACAACCATGAATAAAGTGGGAATAAGGAAAAAATCACTAACTAAAACTTGATGTATGTTGGTATTTGAATAAGTTTTGGGCAAAGCAAACAAGAAAAAAATACTCGGAATCTTGCAAACTCCGACAATAATGGATCATGTCAATGTGTTACAAATAGTTTACTAATGTTAATCACCACATCATACCAACTCAATTCCCGATCAATGTGTTACAAATAGTTGACTAATGTTAAACACCACATCGTACCAATTCAACTCCCAAAGAGAATGTTGTTTGATGTTGGGCATAACCCATGCACTTTTAAGCATGTATTCTGGTATGTCGCAAAAATTCTGAATTACATGGTGACCACCACCATACACTCCGAGTTCACTAGTCTTCAGGGAATAGGAAATTGGTCTATTGTTGCCGATAAATCTGTTAAAGTATATCATGTCTTCGAAACCTAACATTTCAAGACAATCGATAACTAGGCTTGAGTTGCGACTCAAGAAAACCACTTTATTGCCAAGAGTTGTGACATTCTTCCATGTCATAGAAGCTTCATCTAGTTCATGAACTTGAATCCATTTTCCATGTCTTCCAACCCACACAGACATCAATTTTTCTTCACTTTCGAACAAGTAACTCATGTGCACATACCTGCAAGGACTCTTTGGATCAACAAGAAATTCCACTTCTCCTTTCCTCGGATCATAAGCGCAAATGTTGTCGCTCCGCCATATCCAATAGAATACCCCTTTATGGAAGAGAGGAGTACTGAACGGAGTAAGTTCCTCGTCGCCAACATTAGGTTCTGGAATCACAATTTTTGTCCATTCCTTCTCTCCTCGGCGTATATGGTAGACTGAATGATCTACGATCCCATCATATATTCCAAAAACACTACAGTTGGATGAAGTTGGCAACGATGTGAAGCACAAGCCACGGATTTTGCGATCAGGCAAATCAGGAATCTCAATCTTTTCTGTTGTGAGAGGATTGAAGAAAAATATTTTATTTCCACTATACGTTGTCATGAGTAGCCAACCATATTTTGCGTTGTGGATACTGAAAACATCTGACTTGTCTAGCATCCCCGTACCGTCAGGAATAATGTCGGATAATGACAAGGATGACATGTGCAAAAATAATGGACAACCAAATAATTTCTTAGGAGACCAAGTGATAACTGATGCCCAGCTCTTGCACACTGCAGAGCTCGCACAAAACATCTTTTCTGCAATTGAAAAGAGCACATCGTGTGGCAATTGAGACCAATCTCTACCGATGGATCTGCTGGATAGCTTCTCTTCAACTAAATTGGCAATAACATCAGAAAGTTGGGACCAATCTTCCCCAATGGATATACTAATTGATAGTTGTTCCATCATGGATTTTTTTATCTGAACATAAACATGACATCTAAAATGTAAGAAAATTTTCACAAAAACAAAAAATGCTTCTCAACTCTGGTTACATGTTATTATAACAGGAGCTACCTCGCTGGTTAATATCAAGACAGTCTCTTATAGAAATGGTACTCATTTTTTGGTTAAGGGTTAGCTTACTGCTTATACAGACAACTAACATATCATAGGGAGATAGAAATTTCAACGACAGAAATAGAATCGAGTAATATCGAAGACATAAAAAAAGAATATAGATAGTATATATATAAACCCAATAATATTATATTAACATAACAGAACAAGATTAATTAGATGATGATTACCTGCAAAGGAGCAACAATGTCTGCTTTACGATCAGGTTTGCATGATGCATTCAGAGGCAGAGGCAAAATCCATAAAGCTTGAACTAAGTTTCTCTGCACATTTGGGCATGGCGATGAGAAAGTTATGACTCTGTTCTTCAGGTCAAATGAATAGATACACGGGTCAGAGGGTTCCGTAAAATAAATTGTGTTTGCTTTGATGCCATGGTTTTCAACAGAGCATGAGATTCCAGAACTGATAGATGATATAAAGAATGCTCGACCTCCTAGATCATCAACATCCACAAATCTCTTCTTCTTGCTGTTGATATCAACCTTGGAAACCACAAAATCATAGGCATCATCACGAAGATAATATTTCCGAACTATGAATAATTCGCCATCAGATTCCACCAAATAGTCTTCAAGGCCCCCAAAGTGTCCTGGATTACAAGGTATTGCGTTGTCAACTCCCAAGTTTGTTGGGGTCAGATACGGAGGATTTACACCTAGTAAGAAAATCTTCTCGAAGCGAGTAAAGATACATATCTGACCCTTATAGCAATCAAGTGCACATATGTTATCGTGACCAAAACGTTCGTCAACTTCCAGTTCCAGATCGTGTACATTCCATTTAATATCACCAGGTCTGCAGAAGTAATATGTTGACCTTGGTCGAGCGTATGCAACCAGCATGACAATGCAATCTGGATTGTTTGGATCACATGAGAGAGCACTCAAATGAAAAAAACAAGGTCTTGACAAGAGAGGCAGCTGAATTGTTGCCATGGAAATAGGATTGAACAGCCGTAAACTTCGAGGATCTTTTTGACTAGACAAAACGAACCAACCGTGCATAGAGCACAGTATATCAGTATATAGCATCTGCTTTAAACATCTGTTGTGCACTCTCCGTTCCGACAATGAGTAGAAAGTATGTTTACGGTTACGTTTTCCATGCGAATAAAAGATCCATGGATCCGATTTGGGAGATGGGTTTCGGTGGAGAGCGTAGCTACTTGCAGTTCTGTCTCTCTTTCCAAAAGTATTCATGTCGAAAAAACCTGTGCGAACAATTTGAAGTTGTAAATTGAAATAGAACTCGAGGGAAAAGCTATTAATTCAGTGATCTCCTACTGTCCCAATATATGAAATAGACTAAAACTAACTATATACGGATTACATACAGAAATAATTTGCGGAAAATCTAGGATGGTTTGAAATCAATTCAATAATAACAAAAAAGAGAGTATAATAGAAAAGAATCACCAAGACTAACCTTGAAAATCTAAATCCTAATTAATCCTCTGTTTTACTGACAGAGAGAGGAGAAAGAGAGGGTTTCCTTCTTATTTTTTTCTTCGCCGAATAGAGAACAGGTCCCCTACGTACTTATATGGGGGGAGGTTCCCGATTAATGAATACCTGTCCAACAAGTTTGAAGTTGTAAATTGAGAAATCGCCGACTGTCTTAATTTAGTCAGCAATACCGATTTGACAGAAAACAGCGACAATTAAATACCAAACTAAGTCTAAAAAAATATGCACTGATTGAAATTCAATTAATAAGAAAGTCAAGTAACCTTTGATTCATTGACATGCATATGATAATTATACACGGATTTTGACAGAACAGAGTCAATTAAATACGGAATTAATTCAAGAAAAATCTAGAATGGTTGATATCAAATCAATAAGAAAAAGGAGGCAAACATACTACAATTGACATGCTTATAATAATAACGCTACAATTGAAAAGAAAAGAACCACCAAACATACATACCTATGTTAATC